>JANHFX010006559.1:0-29133 GCA_027560015.1 Chloroceryle amazona
CTCCGCCGCGCGCACCGCCCCGCGCGCACCGCCCCCCTCCCGCCCCAAGCGCGGCGGCTCGCGCCTCCCGCCTCGCGTCCGGGTCTCGCCTCCGGCCCCGCCGCCCCGGAGGGCGGACCTGCTGCGATCGATCGACTCGACGCCTTCTGTCAGCCCCGGGGAGACGGTCCCGGCAGGGACCCGCTGCCCGCCAGGCCCCGCCCCGCCCCGCGCCGCTCTCCAGAACCGACCCGGAACGTCGCCTCTTAACGGCGAGAACGGCTGCCTAGCGATGCCTGCTTGCGTTCCTCCACGAATCGGTACCGCTCGCGCGGAGTCCCGGTGTGTGAATGCTCCACCCGAGCAGGAAACCCCCTCTGCTCTGGGGACAGGCTGAGGGCGGGGGTTGTTCAGCCTGGAGAAGAGAACGCTCCGGGGAGACCTTCTTGTGGCCTCTCAGCACTTCGAGGGGCCCGTCAGAAAGATGGGGACAGACTTTTTAGCGGGGCCTGTCGTGACAGGACAAGGGGTGATGGTTTTAAACTAAAAGCGGGGGATTTTGGCTGGAGAGAAGGAAGAAATCTTTTACACAGGGTGGTGAGACCCTGGCCCAGGTTTCCCAGAGGCAGTCGCTGCCCCATCCCTGCACCATTCCAGGTGAGGTTGGCCAGGGCTCTGAGCAACCTGCAGATGTTGTAGATGTCCCTGCTCACTGCAGGAGAGTTGGACTAGATGGCCTTTAAAAGTCCATTCTGGCCCCAAACCGTTCTATCATTCTGTGGTTCTGTGAATGCAGATTCACCCCATGATGTTGGAAAGCTTTACAGCTTGTGTCAACGGTGCTGGGGACTGATGGATTTGCAGTGAGGTTTATATTACCCTTCCCAGCATACCCTAGGTGATTATCTATGTGCCGGCCAAGGTGTATGAGATAGAAGAGATGATCTGCATTTTTAAGGGGCTTTAGATTTGCATCAGTGTCTACTGTGCCACAAAGGAAAACAAACCCCTACAGACCTGGGTGCGTTTTGGCTGGCTGCCTGGGATCTCACAGAGGTGGCCAGGGAGCACAGAACCCATATGTGGCAGCGGGTAGAAGAGTTTGCATGGGCTAGGGCAACCCTGCCTTTAAGTAATACCCAGCAGCTGGCAGCACTGTAGCAGCAAGGGGAGGTCAGGGCTGCATTGCAAGCAGCCGCAATTTCAGATGAACGAGGCCTCAGTATTAACACCTATGATTTATGTGCATCCTCAAAGCCCCAGATGAACGTCTTTTTAGTCCTTAAAATGTCGCTTTGAAGTATGTGCTGTTCCTTATCTCCCTTCTGTGGGGTAGGGAAGCTGACAGGTTTTGAATGAGATTTTAAATATCTTATTGCAGCATGCACTGCAAAATCCTTCATTAGTCTGACAGCGTAGCCATTCAAAGCAGCCAGCCACATGTGTTTGTTCATTTACACGTGATGTGTCTCTTTGCCCTTACACCTGTACCCCAAAAGCAGATTATAAAAACAACCTGGTAGAAGACGGTGATTTTGGCAACGCTAGAGAGCGACCTGTAGAAGTGCTGCTTGCAGAGCAAGCCAGGCTCAGTGGCCCTGGCCATTGCAAGGCACGTGCAGTGCCCGTGACACCCATGGGCCTCTGCAGGTCAAAAGCAGGAGTGCTTCTTGCTCTTTGGAGTAGGTGGGTAGATGGCCAGCAGTGCTGTACTGTGTCAGCTTTTCCAAAATACTGTATGAATCACACACGTGGTTTTGCTTCCAATTTGCTCCAGATACCCATGAGCATTCATGCCCCAAGGATGGCCCCGTAAGGGGAGCAGCTGTCTTTGTGGGAGGGGAGGAGAGGGGAGGTCAAGATGCTGTCCCTTGCAGCAAGGACAGCTTGCAGAAGAGAAACCACACCAGAGGGAAGGTGCCGCCCTGTGGGGATGCACCTCCATTTACATCTCCCTCTGGGACACAGCAGCTCCAGTGCTCTCCATTGCCCTGATCTGGGCCATTGTGAAGTCAGGGAAGTGTTGCTAGATTGTTCTGGAGGGAGGCCACGAGCCAGTATCCATCACCTACTGAACCTGCATTTGACTTTGAAGAGCATATGGAGAGTATTAGGGAGGGAGAGCACATGCACTGCCATAGCCATGCTGGTTGAATCGGAAATATAAATATGAGCATTTTACAGGTGATGTCTGGTTTCATGCAGGTTCTGCACCTTCCCAGAAATGAAATTGTCCAGTCAAAGGTGAATGGCAGCATGAGGCTTGAGTGGCTAAACCAGTTTGCTCCCATTTATATGGATTGGAGGAGGTGTGAAGGCGAAGGCTTTTGTAATATCTTTTTATAAAAGCCCTTGCCTCTGAAATGCTGGGTGATGAGCGTGGTCTAGAACATGGGAAACTCGGCAGCCCTGTGGTCAGGTGAGGGAGCGAAGAGCACCTCGACAGGTATTTACTATTCCACTGCTCCCCCAAGACACAGCGACATCAGATGTTGTGGGGCGAAGGGATGGAAGGGAGGGAGGGCAAGAAGCTGCGGAAGGTGGAGCAGAAGGATTTCTGAAATGTCAGACAAAGGCAACTTGCCCATGGCTGTGGTGTCTCTCCAAAACATTGAAACGCTGTCCTCTTCTACAGCGGGTTAGACATCTGACAAGTCCAGCACATGAACTGGCCACCTTGATGATTTTTTTTTCTCTTTTTTTCAGCCCTCATTGGTCTGTTTCTGGTGAGCTGCCAAGCAATTCGCATTAATGCGCCTGACCAGCTGTAAGAACCCGATTGCCCTCCCACAGCCCTCATTATGCACCCTTCCTGCTGATCTAAACACAAAAAGGTCAGGAGGGTGAGCTCCAGTAAATTATTAGAGATACACCCTTAATTGGCGAGCTGCGTCAGCTTGTTTCCTTGCATCTCTGCGCTATCTCTGCAGTTTGGTCTCCTAAGGAGAGACTTGTTCTCTTGCTCCAGAAGAGGAAATGACCAAGAAATCCTAGAGGGGGAAAAAGTGGGTGAGGGGGGCTGATCTCCTCACAGCCAATCCCTCATAGACCTTCTTTTACACCAGGGACCTTGAAAAAGAAAATATTTCTTACTGTTATCCATACTGGCTCATTTGCAATGTGCATTTCACCCACCCAGAGCCTCGACTATTGCACTTCTTTGAGCAAGGTGGTGAAACAGGTGTCCCTTGCAAAATCCTAGTCTGTGCAGGACTTGCAGTGGTGCTTGCACCAACACAGCTGTGCACACGTTTTCACTGAGCCTCGAACTGCACTAAATAATCCTATCGCAGCACAGCAGCGGTGGGTTCTTCCAGGGACTCAGGCCGAGTGACTGACTACAATCCAGGAGATCCATTTTTGACTGCTGAGCATCTACACTGGGGATGCTAAAAAGTGAAAAATTCCAGGCTGCTATGGTATTTCCATCCCCTCATCGGGTGCTGCATCCTCCCTGAGCACACAGCCCCAACTACATCATCCTTTGAGGCTGGAGTCCAGGAGCCAGCACACTGGTGTCTTGCAAATTTTTCCCCACCAGACCTCCCCGCTCCTGAGGATACTCCGCTTTCCAGAGTGTCTAGACTGCAATTTGTGTTTTCTTGTCCTTAATGAGGAATGCAGCTGTGGCTGTCGTCTTTGCCTTGGGTTGCTTTTCTTTAAACCCATTGCCATGGTAAATGGTCTTGAGGAAAGGAGCAAGAAAACTGTAAGAATAATCCAAGCCAAGAAGGTGTTGTAGAGGGAAGGTGAATTAGAAATACGTGTTTTTTTTCAATTAAGCTTTAAACTACAAATAAATGTTAAAAACATCCAGAATAAAGATCCTGCTGCTCCCACAAATCCTGACATCCTCCTCTTGAGATCAGTGTTAGAACATCCTTTTGCTTTGGCAATACGAAATTAAACACGTAAATAGTGATGCAAAATCTCCTTACTAATTAGCAGCTTTGCCTGGTGGCATTGCCTGCTCCAAAATAGGAACTTAAATTTTAAAGAGACATCAGACCACCCCCAAATCTGTCCTCCTCCCAAGTCCTTGCTTTTTAGCAACGGGAAGATGATGTGCTAAGTGTGAGGGTGAATATGCTGATGCCCTGTCACCTTCCTGGTACCATGGGCAGGTGGTGTCGGAGTCCGTTGCTCTTGACACTCAGGCCAGCAGCATCACATTGCGCTGCTGGGTGCCGTGCAGGAACAGCAGGGTGTTTCCAGGCTCGATGGTGCTATGCATTGATTAAAGCAATGACACATACAATTTGTGAGCAGTGTACTGAAATATGATGGAAATATTGGTGACTCAGCAAACAGAACGTGACACAAGAGGCTAGATTCACCGTGGATCACTTCACCCCAGTTCCTTTTTCACCATGAAGTATCTGCCAAACTTCTTGTTCATCGTCAGGTCTGTGTAGCCATGAGCAGCCTGCATGGCCCAGCAAGCCAGGTGGGGGGTGCGTTACAGATGGGCTTATTCAGAACTTGGTGATTTTGTGAGGACCTGAAAGTCATAGGGCACCATAAAGTCTACAGACAAACAAACAGGATTTTCTGTCAATTTGTAATCCTTTATGACACTGAAAGGGCACAGAGCTGCAGACTGTCCCTGATTTCTAGATGAATTGCTTCACTAGTATAAAAGGTATTCTCATAATAGTCCCAAATTAGTTGATTGCTTGCAGTGCCAGAATCCTTAATGTTCTGCTATTTTAAACATATGGAAATTGATTCAATGCTTATCATCTATTTAGAGATGTAAATTTATTGAAAAAGATGCCACTTCTTCCTAAGCTTCCCTGAGCTTCAGGCAAGCTCTGACAGCTTTCTGGGCACAAGCAGGTTTTTACAAGGACTTGTGATTTTAACTAAAGGGATTTCTTTTCCTTCTAAAAGCTGGGAGAAGCAGAGGGAAATTGCCTGTATTGTCTACCGAGAAAAAGAAGTTACTGGTACAAGCACTGGTGTGAACTGACACAGATAGGCGGTATATGGCACATTGTACCCTGAAGGTCCTTTCTCATGCACAGACACTGGCCCAGGCCTTGCCCTAACTTCTGTTTCAATTGCTCTGACAGTAGGCCCACACTGATGTTGGAAGCCTCTCTTATTTCTGTTACAGTCACTTGCTGTAGGTGAAGAGCGATATAAAACTGAGTGCAAGCA
Organism: Chloroceryle amazona; assembly: GCA_027560015.1. Lineage (NCBI taxonomy): Eukaryota > Metazoa > Chordata > Aves > Coraciiformes > Cerylidae > Chloroceryle > Chloroceryle amazona. The sequence goes on from JANHFX010006559.1 coordinate 5,143, forward strand.
GTGACAGCAAGGACATAACAAGGCATGGCAAAGGAAGCTCCCCCCCCCTTCCCAAATGTAGCCTAAACTTGTAAAAGCAAAAAGCATCAATCATTCACCTGCAATTAATAGTTCTCTGAAAGTCAGAGTGGTTCCCAGCCTTGGCCCATGGGGATGCCTTCCTGAATGGGCAAGCCCCACGTTGGTGCTGCAGGTGTGAGGCTGCAGTTAGGGTTAGACAAGAAGATCTGCAGCCTGGCCCTGCTCTGCTGCAGAACAGCTTTTGTTCTGATTTGGCACGGTCATTTAGCACCTTGTAAGATGGAGATTTGTGTGTATTATGTAGTAATGTTGCTTGTGCCTTAAAGCTTGTGAAATGGGAGCTCCTGCTGTGGAAAAAGTGGGGGTTTTTGTTATTTTTTTTTTTTAAATGTCTGTGTCAGCTATTTATTTGATCATGTTATTATTCAGTATGATTCATATACTAATACCATACTGAGAATGTCCCTATAAAGACTAAAACTATGCTTCTGAGATTAAGCAATACTTTTTAATGTTTCTTATCCCAGTATTTTTGCAGAGGAGCTGGACTGGGGCCAGTTCATGCAAGGTGCCTACATGTTAGTGGTTAGTCCAGGTCAGGAGAGCACTTATGAAGTGAATGCCCCAATCATCCGCACTTACCCTGCTGTGGTTCCTGCCATGGAGAGGGTACACAATGTGGATTTCTCTCGGATGAAAGGTGAACGGTGCACACACTGCAGTCTCAGCACTCTTCTGTGTTATGGATCTGCTCCTGGGCTCTACTGCTTGCTGGCATGGACACAGGTACCGCATATTTACTGCACCTGAAAATCTCTTGATGGCATTTGGGAAGTAAGTCCACTGGCTGGATTAACTGAGCAACAAACCTGGTTTCTTGACTGGCTAGTGTTTAAAATCTTTAGCAAAGTGTTTTTAATCTACTTTTTTTCCTCCAGATTCCCCTTCTCTCCTCCCAGTGACAGGGCAGCGGCAGCAATGGATTTTGTGTTTCATTTACAGCGATGCTGTGAGAGCAGGTCAGGCTGCTTAGGCCGTGGCTCTGCGAGGGAGCATCCTCAACACAGGCAGCAGCAGCTGCTGGAGGTGCTTCATCCTCTTGGATCTTCTGCTTTCTTTCTCTGTTGTCCAAAGGAATTCTGTTTGGTCCCAATAAAAGCAAAGCAAAGGAGGAGGAGAGAGATGGGTCCATTCACAAGGTCTTTCTCATTTACAATAAATTTAGAGCAAGGGTGAACACAGCTAATAAACACATCTGTAACATTTCACCACCCACCGCCTTTCCTGTTAATTCCTACAGGACTTGGGCAGCAGAAAGGCTCTATGTGCCTGAAATAACAGAATGACAGAGAGAGGAAGGGAGGGTAAGCAATGGGAATAGGAAGAAATAGCTAAACGGATACCTTTCAATTTACATACAATCCTTCTCACATAAACCAGAGGTAGTTATTTGGCTAACTAACTAATAGTTTGTTAATCAGCTTATCTTCTGAGAACAGGGTTTGGGTGTACAATACACATAACAATCAACTTTAAGTTCACGTCTGTCCCAGCTTCACAGCTCTTGTTTTTAAGGTGAGCATTGGCAATGCTTTTCCCTTTGATATTACACACACCTGCACGTGTATAAAACCCTGTGGATAACCCGGTAGATTTAAGATGTCTCCATTCGTTAGGAGCTGAACCCAGACCTGCAGAGTTCCCAGCTGAAGCCTTCATCCCATCAGGATGCCCACTGTGGGCAGTGGTGTTTTCGGTCAGATCTCTCTGACTCAGCAGCTAGCAGGAAGCACACAGCACCCTGAACAATGAAGCTCGGGTAGTTACTGAAAATAAAGTGTTTGCCATTACAAGTAATTCCAGGCCACAGTTCTTAGCTTCCAAATTAAAACAAAGCAAAACAAAAAGACATGCATGGATTGTTAACTTCATTTTTTAAATGCAAATAAACAGACTTTGAAGGAGGGAAAAAAAAGCTCTAAAGCTTTGCACAGCAAGCAGTTTTTATACATAGCTATAAAGAGGCACATAGCTTGTTTGTAATAAAGCAAAGTGTGCAGATCGACTTAGGCGCAGCATCTTCCAGACAGATGTACAGCCCACGGTTAAGCTTTGGGCTATTCCAAGCAACGCTGAAGAAAAACATTTCCTGTCCGTCTGCCTTCCCAACAAAACCAGTTCAGCCGGGACTGGTTACAGGAGAGGGTGCTTTGGTGGAGCGCTGCACGCTCTCACAACCATGTCGTTCTCACCAGTGGACTGGGGCACCCTTTGCTCGGAGGTGACCAAGGTGACCGAACCTGTCTTAGCTGGGGTGACTCAAGCTGTGCCCACTCATACAGCTGGTTGGCCTTCGGGGCTGGAACAAGGGCAGAGGTGGGTGGAAGCTTTTCTGCACCGGATTAACATTTGAAACACGAGATCAGGCACTGCTGCAATCACATTTTAATGTGTCCAACACAGACAGAAAAGTGACTGAATTTGTCCCTTTGAAAACCAAGCCTTTTTATAAAAAAAACCCAAACCTATGGTAACAATATTTGAAATTATGACAATCTAATTGAATCAATTTAAATAATAGCTGATTATTACTCCTAAAGCAGTCTAAGTTGTAAGCCATAAGCAGGCCTTGTTTGCTGCTAAGTTTTTTTTATGGAAAGTCAAACTGCTGCAATGGCTGAAGTCACTGAACAGAAGAAACCCTGAGAAACCAAAGCTGTCTTGAGCTGCTCAGCTTGCCATGGCCAGCAGGCAGCTCATCCACCAGAAATATTTACTCAATTTCAATTCATTCAGATAACTGTGTTCCATATGCACTGTTAATTCACATTTGAACTAACTGGCATATAAAAATATATGCCTGCTTTATGTGGAAAAATTAGTGTATGGTATTAAGATCTGCTAGTGATAAAATCCTGCAGGATTGGAACCTGCCAGGAATTATCAGGAATACTTGCTTTCATTAACAGGTTTAATCTAAACATCTTGTAGCCATCTTACTTCTCCAGCATGTTAAAGATACTGCCGACTATTTAAAAGAATTTTAAATAGCAGCTTCTCTCCAAGTAATTTGAATTCCAGCTTCCTTCTGAATAAAACTTGCTGCAAATCATGAACAAACCAAGAGCTATCTAAAAGGAACAGACAGACTATGTTTACTATTTCTTAATGTATGAAACATTAAATTTTAAGGGCCCTGATCAAAACGTCAGGCTGGCAATGGCTTTAAAACACACTCAGGCATTTAGAAAAAGGAAAAGAAGTGGCTGCTGCACTTTCTGATCTGATGAGTTTCCTACTGACATCTCCACATGGTTCACCTTCACAAAACATGTTCCACGTGCCCGAGAGCTGTGGTGGAGAACACAGCTCTGGGTGGAGACCCCAGAGACATTCTCAGTCAGGAGGTGGCAGAGCAGCAGGGAGGGGACAGGGTGGTCACACAGGCGCAGGGACTGGCCTACTTATGCTCAGGAGCAGGCTGTGGGCCACCACGGTACTCACCAGCGCTGTGGGCAGCCAGGTGCTGTAGCATCCCCTGGGATGTGCAACTCAACAGCTCACAAATGACAGGCTGGCACCCCTGATACAATGCATCTTCAGGGGGTGCAAAGGATGGCCAAACATAGTTTAGAAGTGCTGTACTTTCATGAAAGTATGTTGGCTTGGTTACCGATAAACAGGGAGGGGAAGAAATCTTTTTAGGGAGGGATATTAGGGAAACATGACAAATACAAAATGAGGCAGAAATTGATTAGCCGAATGGAGCTTTCCCACTTGCTGATCTAAACCATAATTAAACCGTAGATTCAAATCAATACAGCCTGATGTTGTCTTCTCCTCTTGAGTTTCATATATTTTATTTACACACAATTAGTAAACTTCATATGAGACGTCCTGGATTTCAGAGCACAAGCAGCAGCCACCAAACAACAAGCAATGAAAATGCTGCACTGCTGCTTTTCCATTTAAGCACAAATAACGTCCATAGAACTTGGGAATAAGCTCCAGTAACAGGGAAATGTCACCAATGTCTCCCTGCTTATTCAGATCTTAAGCTCAGTAAAAGTTGGGAGCAGTATTGGTGTTAATTAGACCACCAACTGCCATGAAGATCTGCACCAAAGTGTAAAATCCCCAGTTGCTACAAGCTTGTTAAAACAGAGCACTTCTACTGTTGGAGGAGGAACAGGGGAAAAAAGAAAAGGGCAAAAAAAAAGGCAGGAGAGCAATTGTGGCTTTACATCAAGTATATTTCATAATTTCTGTTAAAAGGTGTACCCACATCACAAAACACTTTAAAAAAACCCAAAATGTATTTTTTAATGTATGTACAATAATGCAAAAATATGCCTAAATATGTATCTAATGCAAAAAAAAAAACACATTAAATAAACACCCCTCCGAAGTCCCCCTTGCTTTTCAAAATCTAAAAAAAAAAAAAAAAAAAAAAAAAGAAAGAGAGAGCTCAGTAAACAAGCAGGAGTTAAACCACAAAAGGGCAGACAAAAGCAGACACTTCAGAATGGAGAGGCGGCCCACTCCACTTCCCATTCCACTGAAAGACACCACGACTGTGGCGCCACTTGTCCTATGCCAGTGAATTCTGGATTTAAAAAGCCAGCCTGGGGCTCGAACACAAGAGGCTGTCCATGGCACTCATTTTCCATGCAAGCAAAATAAGTTAATGATAACCCAACTAGGCACGCTTCAAACCCTCAAGCAGGGATGCATTTCAGCCCAGGCAAGTATTTCATGTTCTGTGATTCCTGCCAAGCACAGAGATCCTGTCCAACATGCAATCTGGACCAAAGTCTACCTGGGCAACTGGGGTGGGAGAGAGACTTCTGCTGTTTCATGGTTAACTGTTTAGTCATCTCTTCTCTCTGCATTCTCTTGGAAATTGCAAAGGCTCTCACAATTTCAGCAAGTCCAGTATCTTGTATTCATGATGTTACAATTTCACCTCTAATCAGGCTCCTAAGTATTTTTCTGAGAACTAGGTCTGAACGTGTGAGTTAAACAATACACTTGAGTCGCAAAAGAAAATTCTGATCTGGTTCTTATTTGGAAGTGTTCAGGTGACAGATGTACGTCCTTTACCTTGCCCTCGGAGTACAGTTGGCTGTATGTGAAATACAGCTCCTGCTTGCAAAAGCAATCTGAAGAGGTTTCAGTATTGCTCCTGATGGGAAAGGTGGCAGGAACTGAAGCACTATTTAAAAAAACCTGCTTATAAGGCACTGGTGCAGCAAGGTTTGTGACAAACATGGTTTTATGATTTCTGTTTTCTAGCTGTTTAAAAGTAAGTCCATTAAATATCAAAAAAAAATGCATTAGAAAAGTCCCAAACCAAAGAAACCAACTTAGTATTGAAACTTAATTTAAGACAGTCCCACTTCAGTGCACACAGAAGCTCCTACATGTTTTCTTAAACTCGTTGGCTCATGCTCACCCTATATACAAAACTGGTGTCCTCCTCCCAAGTCATGATGGGCTGAACATCTTCTACAAACAAGACATTTTTAGATGACATCATATAGTTACACATTAAACTTACAGATGGTGGACAGGACCATAGGAACGTATATTGGCTTATCCACTGTACATATCTATTTAAAGCTTTAAAAGAATAAGAATATACACAAAATATACACTTAATTCACAAAGTAAACAAGCCCTCGACATCTGCTATTTTGTAGGGCTACTTATTTCTCCAATTAAAACTCCACACGTGGAACTACCTCTGTGCCAGCTCCTCTTCAATAGCAGTAGGATCACTTCAAGGTAAATTAGTTCTTCATGTACATGTAACACAACAGCAAAAGCTCAGCCTCTAGTCATCGCTGTCACTCCCAGACTCACTCAACTGCAAGTCGTTTCCTATGGGAAAGAAAACCACAACACAAGCAGCAAGTAGGTATTAATTCACATTTCATGGCAATCACACCAAAGAACAGTCACTTTTACACCAAGAGATTTCAGCAAGAATAACACAAGAAATGAAAGCAAACATCACCTGTCAGTTAATGGGCCTGCTCTCCGTGCTCAGGAACATTAATTGTTGCACGGGGCTGGTGCACGGTCGGATCCAGGTCAAAAGGAGCATCCTTGGCTTCACAGCCACCAAAGCCGCTCCCTGGTGGAGGAACAGCACTCCCCACGCCAGCAGCTGCATGAGGCCTTCCACAGCCTCCATCCAGCCCAGCTCTGGGACAAGGTACTGGGGAATTCCCTGGCCTTCTCGGCCCTCTTAAAATAGACTTTTTTGTCCTCAGGCCATTTGGGTAGCCAAGGAAAGGACTCCCCATGTCAATAAACCAAAAGGAATGTTAAAAGCCACCATGGCTCCAGGCTATCAGCTGAACTAAGCAGACACACAGCTGGGACAGTGAAGGTCCCAGAGTGCAAAGAGAGATCAGACAGAAGAAGGCCAGAATGTGGATCAAACCTACAGTCTCAGACTCTGTTTTGCAAAGCACTTGTGGTGTGTGTGGTGGAGGGGGATAAAAGTGGGGAAGAACCATGCTTGTGTTCCAGAGATTGTAGCTGGCTCTTGCAGCATCCTCCCACAGACCTGGCCCTAGTTTTTTGCACTTCTTAAGGGCAGAGTGAGTTCAATGCTGCAAACACTATAGCTGTAATATTTTAACCAAATACATGTCTCTTTCAATTTCCCTTCAGTATTTGTGAAACTGCATCTGAAACTCACACAGTATAGAGCAAACACTGACAATACAGCTCATAACAAAGACCACAGAGACCACACATTTGTGACCACAGGACAGCCATGTGCCATTCACAGCTCCTTACAGGTCTTTAACTGACAGATGTGACAACACCAATATTTATGGCCAACCTGTGTTTTCACATAAAAATGTTTTCACATTAAAATTTCACATCCTCCAGTGCCTCAGATCCTCCCACTCTGATGCTTTTCTACCCACCCATTCCACCTGGAAGCCTGAATCAAGGCTCAGCAGGGTCATTGGGGCCACTGCACTGGTGCTCACAGGTTCTAGACAGAACTGAAGCAATCTCCACACCTTCAGACAGGGTCATAGGGTGTCAGGGGTTGGAAGGGACCTTGGAGATCTTCGAGTCCAACCCCCCTGCCAGAGCAGGACCATACAATCTAGCACAGGTCACACAGAAACGCATCCAGGCTGGTTTTGAAAATCTCCAGAGAGGGAAACTCCACAACCTCTCTGGGGAGCCCATTCCAGCGCTCTGGGACCTTTACAGTACAGAAGTTCCTCCTCATGTTAACGTGGAACCTCCTGTGCTCCAGCTTACATCCATTCCCCCTTGTCCTATGACAGGGCACGAGTGAGAAGAGGCTGTCCCTTTCCTCTTGACACTCAGCCCTCACATTTATAAACATTTATCAAGTCCCCTCTCAGTCTTCTCCAGATTAAAGAGCCTCAGGTCTTGCAGCCTTTCCCCATAAGGCAGGCGTTCCAGTCCCTTAATCATCCTTGTAGCCCTCCATTGGGCTCTCTCGCGCAGATCCCTGTCTCTCTTGAACTGGGGAGCCCAGAACTGGATGCAACACTCCAGGTGAAGTCTCACCAGTGCAGAGCAGAGGGGGACCAGAACCTCCCTCGACCTGCTGGACACGCTCTTCCTCATGCACTCCAGGATACCATTGGCCTTCCTGTCCACAAGGGCCCATTGCTGTTCCATGGAGAACCTGTTGTCTACCAGGACTCCCAAGACCTTCTCCACAGGGCTGCTTTCCAGCAGATCACCTCCCACTCTGTACTGGTGTAATTTTATTCTTCCCCAGATGCAGGACTCTGCACTTATCCTTGTTAAACCTCATTAGATTCTGCTCTGCCCAGCTCTCCAGTCTGCCCAAGTCTCGCTGGATGGCCACACAGCCTTCAGGTGTATCTGCCAATCCTCCCGGTTTTGTGTCATTAGCAAACTTGCTGAGAATACACTCTGTCCCATCATCAATGTCATTGATAAAGATGTTGAACAGGACTGGACCCAGCACCGATCCCTGGGGGACTCCACTAGTTACGGCTTTCCAGCTGGACTTGGCACCACTGACCACCACTCTTTGGACTCTATTGTCCAACCAGTTATTAATCCATCTTACTATCTGCTCTTCTATCCCATACTTCCTGAATTTCCCCACAAGGATGTTATGGGAGATTGTGTCAAAAGCTTTGCTAAGGTAAAGCCTTGCTAAGGTAAAGCCTTGCTAATCAGCCCTCTGTTCAAAAAAACCTGCCCACATATTTCAGCCACCACAACTCCCTGGGATTTCTGTTTAGCAAACTGCACTTCATGGGGTTGGCCTAAAAAGCTGAGAAAATGAGCGGTCTCAAGCAGCTTCCCACAGCGGTAAGATGCAAGCCTTTACTTACGGAGTGTGTTCATGAGGTGATTGCTTCCTTGTGGCCTGCTGGTGCCGTTAGCAATAGTGCTCCTGTTGTTGTACTGCTGGTGCGGTGGCTGGGACGGGGAAACATGTGCTGACTCTTCCCCCTCGCTGCTGGAGCTTTCATCTTCACTCCCAGATGAGCTTTCTGAAGCCGAGGAGCTGCTTCCACTGCTGCTGCTCATCTGCTCAATAATTTCAACCTCTGCTCTCAGCTCTGAAATAGAAGGACATTCATCTGGTTGAAATCATAAACAGGGCCGCATGGAATTTTGGAAAAGAATGTGAAAATGCAATAGTTTTCTCAAGTATAATTTATCACATCAAAATATCTCACATAAAGAGAGACAGGAAGGAAAACCAAACAAAAAACCTGAAAACTTTTTTACTTAGTTTTGTAGCAGAAGTTAAAGAAGCAACAACACAGGTTAATTTCGTAAACCCATCACTTCTACTGTTATTATTTATATACCTTACACTCCTGAAAGCACTTCCTCTTGCATTATTTTCAACAGTTTATATGCTCTACATACAAAGTTACTACATTTCCTGTTGAGTTTTACAGCCAGCCCATTTTTTAAAAGCATCTTAACATGGAGGAATCTAAATTGTTAAATGTCGGTGACATTTAGGCTTTTAGAAAACACAAAAGTCGGGGGGGGGGCGGTGTGGGGTGGCAAAGACACATGATCACAACAGAAACTGCCCTGACTTCAGATAACGTACGAAACTGCTCCAGCACAGGCACACAATTTAATTTAAACAAACTTCAGCAGCAGATGGATGCCATCAGATAACTCAACTCTGCAGCGAGGCGGATGAGAACAGATGAGAATGTTCCCATGTTGGGGAGTGGTAATAACACTTCGACCTGCTATAGTGCTTGCAAGTAGCCAGGAAAATACAGAGACTACTCTGAAACTGGGAAGTTATTCAACTCAGACACACCCCACCTCAGGGTCTGGAGTGCGAAGAAGCACTGGAATACCCTGACAGCACCGTGATGGCTGCATCAGCAACAGCTAGTGCTGGCTCAAGAGCTGATTAATAAACAGCTATTAAAGTAAGTCACCCCAAATCATACCTTATTGTTAAATTTGTCCTCATTACAAGTGACCTAAACACTATTAAAGACAATTCTTTTGTATCCACCCACCAAGTGGAGTATGTTAATGACTCAGTTCACCTGGACAGGTTTTCATGAGAGAACAATATTCACATATATGTTAAGCACAGGACCCTCAAAACATACGCTTCTGTTGTGCTAGCAGGTCTACACCTACAGGGTTAGTACCCAATGCTTACGCTGGAAAGGTCACAGGCTAAAGGGACAAGGATTGAAGAAGGGGTATTATCTCTATTTGACAAATAGAAAATGACACCAGGGGTAATTCACAGTAGGTCAGATGTATGTCAGAGTGAGATGAACCCCAGCTCCAGACATCCTTCTGTATGGCATAGCCAGATCATGTAAAATTAAGTCTTCCTTTATGTAGAAATGTCACAATTTTAATGCTTCTTATCTTCAGCCCCTGCAGGAGTTAAGTGAGCAAATTAAATTCTTCCCTTTTTTATTAAGACCTATTTTACTCTATAGTGTTAAGCAAACCAGAGAACAGCTAAGTTTTCAGCATCCACATTCCTTGCTGGAGAGAGTTCCTCTAGCTCAGCATTTATCGGTTTGACTATTTTTTCAAAGTTCAAAGCTCAATTTCAAATGCTACAATTATACTGAATCAGAGACAATGAAGACGTATTGAAAGGGAACAACCATATGACTAACTTCAGTTGGGTATTTAAGGATAGTGTGGTTGTTTCTCCAGTTTAATTCCTAAATCTAGAATCCTGACCAGACCGCCTGTGTTCTCTGTACTTTATTGGTATGCCAGGTGCAGCTCAATCTTTCACCTTGAAGACCTAGCATGAGACCACTTGAAGAGGGAGGAAGAATATAGGATTAGGCCGACAGAAGATACTACTTTGTACCGTAATGTCTTTCTCCCTTATTCACTCCCAACACAGTCTTGTGGGCTTTAAAAATCCATGTAATGCCTGGAGTCTGATACACGGACAAATGAGCACTTGTAAACCACTGTCCTCAGCCTACCCACATCGAGGATTTCAAATTGTAAATCTTCCCTGCGTTTAAGGCTAAGAAATTCATAGGGGAAAGCTAAAGGAAAGGTAAACAGGAATAAGGATTCTTTCCGTTTAAAATGCCCAGAGTTTTTTTTTTTTTCCTTGGCTTAATGATGTACAATTTCCACATACTTCCAGCGATGGAATTGTTAGTTATAAGTTACAGCGATGATAATAGTATATTGGTATAATATCCTGGATTCTAGCAAGCACCATCCCCTATAGACCACCATCCGCAGAGCAAAAAGATACAATAAACAAGTCTGATAAGGGACGAGTCTCTGATAACTACACACATACGCTAACAGACCTAAAAAGTCTGTGGCTGAAGTGGAGGAGTGTTGGCACATGGGCCAAGAAGAACGTAACAGCCAGAAAGCAGCATATAAAATAGTGTGAGGATGATGAAGAAATCTGAGAGACATTGGTGGTGAAAGGGAGAAGAACTAGAAAAACAAAACAAAACCCTAAGCAAGAAGTTTGAATTCAGTACAGTAGGTGAGGAGGTAACCAAAGGAAGTGATGCAGTCTGATGAATGGAAAAGGAAGATTAGTCTGGCTAATTTTAAATAGAATTAGGGATTAGTGTCAGACTGAAAAGTGGCAGGTTTCTGCTGAGGAGGCAGAAAACAGAGAGTCCATGGAAGAGGTTGGTTATGAGGAGGGAAAGGGAAAGCCCCTTGGAAGAAGTGGTAAGGCCTTCTGCTGAATGTAGATAGAGAATGCAAAGCAGCACCCATGTCATAAGCTTCAAGGACTGGGAAGGTAAGGGCGTTATCAGTCACAGAGATTACTGGTAGAAATTCGGCCGGAGCTCATCTTTTATTTAACTTTTGCCTCAGGCTGTCAGCTTCCCCTCAGGTCCCTCTTCTCTCCAAATTCCTTGAGCCCAGAATTCTAAACATCTCACCTGTGCAGATGAGGAAAAAGTAATTGTTTTCACTAATTTTATGGTGGCTGCTGCATTGCTAGAAGTCTGTCAGGTGGAACTCCAGCAGGACCACTATGGAAGTGTACTCAAAAACCATCTTGTGTCAGCCTGTCAAAGATAGTGGCTAAGCCGACGATAACAACAAAGCCTTGCAGGAAAAGACAATCTGCTTTCAAATTGCCTGGTTTTGCATTTTCCTATTTGCCTGTTGTGCAGTTATCAGTACCAAAGCCTTCACTAAATGTTTCCTTGTGGTGCCTCCAATTAAAATGGTTGTGTATGTGTCTGTGTACATATATGCTAAGCTGAACAATGAAGAATCAGACTTTTGTTAGATCTTGTTATGCTGTAATATCAAACACCCCATGTTGATGCATCTTTAAGGTTTAAAAGATGCAGATAAATTGAACGTGAAGCAGTGCCTTTTAAAGAAGCCTTCCATACAGTACAGTTTTGAACTCAATTAAATCTACATTGTCTGAAAAGGCTGACATTGCTGGAGAATCTTAACTTTTGCACATCTCATGTTAACTGTAGGCTTGCTTTCAAGAAAACAAAATGGTTTACAGTTTTGCACTGGCAGTCAATGCAGGTTTTAGAGTAAAAAAATCAAGGCCAGAACTTATATAGACTCAGACAGAACAGCCTTACTCAACAAGGCTGTTGTCTGTATACATCCTCAGTATCAAATGCCCTCATTTCTTCCAATAATCATGTCTAAAGGTTCTTACTTCTCTCAATTACAACAGACTACGCAGAATTTTTAACTAAAGCCATAACCTTTGGCTCCAAGAGTACCAAGGACTTTTGGAAATGAAGCCATTCAGCTTTAGGAAGGATAAGGTTGTATGTCTAGAGCAGAATGCTTCCTGTTAATAATGGTGTGCAAGGTGGAGGGAAAGCAGCTTGATGCTGGCACTTTAAGCATGTGGAGATGGCAGCTGGAAGAGGCAGCATTTTACACTGAAGTGCAGAAAATCTGATTGAGATGTTCTTGAGAGATGAACAGTGCTATGGCATAATCCTTACATGCTATAGCTGCATTTCAGGTAAACAGGATCTGTTCATCTTTTTCATCATCACTGAGTTTACAGTCTCCAAACCAGAATTATGTTCCTGTGTTTGGTTTTGTTTATTTGATTTTTCCAAGTACAGCATGCTGTAATTATGTCAACGTTATTGAAAACATTTCTGTTGCGGTCAAATATGTCTGATAAAGGCCAATTATTACATGCACATAAATGGCTGCATTGTGGTATATGTGTGCAAATGTTCACCACTTAATGAAATGTCATCAGATGTATCCAAGTATTCAAAAGACTAAGCTCTTACCCTCTCTTTTGCTCCCTTCAGGCAGGAGGACACTATAAAAAGATTCTTCTGGTGCAGGACCCTAGGCACAGCCTCACAAAGGCCTCTCTATGTGAAAGGAAGGACTGGTTCAACTTCCACTTGCTCTGCCTTGGCCCTCAGGTATTGCTGTTTGGACAACTGTGTCATGGGATACAGGACTGACTGACCTACCTGGAAGTTCCTTTTCCAGCTCCTCTGTAAGAGAGCTATGGGAATGCACAGCGTAGGGTGCAGTGAGGTTACCTTAAAACTACCATTATACATCACAAGGGCCCTGTGTGTGTGCCTTACCACATCCTGAAGTAGGGCATACTGGGAGCAAGAGTGTCATAGCCCAGAGATCCTTTCAACCACCTCTTTGGGGGATTTTAAGTTCTGTACCGTGTCCACTAAATAAAACCAGAAAATTTCAGCTTTTTGTTTATCCTTCTTTCATACGAAGGAGATACTTCACCTAAAAGGAAAGCTACTGCTTGAATGGAAAGAACACAGCCTATTCAGAACTTACAAGTGTTTGTTCATAAAAAGACAAGTCAAAGGAAGGATAACAGGACTGAAGACTATCTCACAGCTTTTACAGTTAAGTTGTATTCGTTATTTTCATTGTAGAATGGTGACATTTTAGTTCTATCTTTCCCAAGTACATTCTTCTGATATAAATGGATTAGCAATGCTGATGCTCTAGATAATCAATGCTGGAATAAAAGTTATAAAGAGCATACACTGTAAGTGTAATAAAGTCTGCCCAGATCATGACCTTTTTGGGCCTTGAATGACTCTCCCTATAAAGCGCTAACTGGAAGTCCCATTTTTTGTAAAAGCCGGGTGTTCTTTTTCTTGATTTTGGAAACAAGACTCTACAGGTTATTTATTTCAAGGTACTTTCCAATAAAAGATGATCAGGTGGCAAAAAAATTACTAGGACAGTTCTTAGCAAAGTGATTTATATTTTAGACCACTAGGAAATGGTCTTTGTAGAACAGATGTCACACCAGACAAATGTAATTATTTTACTATGACATGACCTTTACAAATTGCTGTACATACACAAAAGTGTGCCCCAATGTTAAGTAACTTATTACACACTACAAGATGAGACATTTAAAATTCACAACTGATTCAATTTTTAAATTGATCTATCACCAGTTATCTTTTTCCTTACCTATTACACAGAAAATAAAAATGCAATTCAGCTAAGGGAACCGTAGCTAACAGACTCTCAGGCACTGATTCTACCTGCTGACCAGTGTCCAGGTATTGAAAATACTACCGCTGCCAAAGAGCAAGGCCAGCCAGAACCTTTGCAAACACACAGATAGCCTAGCAGTAAAACTGTCACCCAGTGATTACCATGAGCTGAAAAATTACCCTGCTAAGTAATTAACATAGTCTGGGCAAATAACATAGCCTATGTCTTACAGGCAAAAACAGCTATATGGGACAGAGAAAAAAAAAAGAGAAAGAGACCCAGAAAAAAAAAATACTAGACACAAAGAACAATCTTAAAATAAAATAATTGTGTCTGGTGTCAGACAAGAAACACAAGACAAACAAATAAAATAAATTTTACATTTGAAGTCTTCCACATTCTGACTGTTTTATCCACAGCAAAAGCAGGTATTGGACCACTATGAATGGAAACACACGGGCAAAGAAAGTGTGCCCTGCTCACACTGAAACACTGAGACACAGTGTGGCTTGAACAGGAGACTGAGTTGAGCCAGTGATCCCTTCAAGGAACTTTAACAGAAACAGAGCAGCTACGTGTCAGGTGTGATCAAAGCTGCAGAGGAGTGGTGGTGGTAAAGGGGATGCTGCAGGGCTCTTCACTTTCTCATCCCACCTCTACTAGCACTTGGCACGGCAAGAGCTCCAGGTTGTGTGATGGGAACACAACCACCCAGCCCTTCCAGGCCACTGGCAAACAGCTCCAACCTTAGTCACTGCAGGAATAGCTTTTGTCCAGATTACCTGATTGCACAACTAGCTCTGGGACCATTAGCTTTTGCTGTTATTGTCGTTGCCTAAGACACCATGCAACTCATTTAGCACTAAGCTTCTGAATTCTGTCTTCTTTTCAGAGCAGAAAAATAATTTGGAACAGAGAAAATTATCCAGAAAGAGGAAGTTCCCTCATGCCAGAGGAGACTGCAGTGTAAATATCTGTGCTGGCAGAGGAGAATAAATAATTCACTAAGATGCCTTAAAATGACATAACGATGACAAAGCAGCTGTCAAGTACCATCTTTTAATCCCTGAACATTCTAACGTTTTTCTAAATTTCACAGTCATAGTTTTTATGATAAAGAAGAAAGACAGAACAAACCAAAACTCAGGAAATTACAAACCCTTCTTTACCTCTCTTAATGTCATCCAGCTGAGGCTCAGGCGAAGGATTATCTTTCAAGGGAGAAGTTTTGGGTCCAGCTGCTGGCTTAGTTGGGGCTCTGAACTGGGAAGGAGGCTGAGAAGCTCGGGCCGACTGTTGTTCTATGCGGGCTTGGATCTTACTGCTGCCCTCTGCTCTGAAAAAACAACCAGAGACATTCAGCGGTACTGTGCAACCATGTTCAATGTCCTTGGACTACTGCATCATCTGTGATTTCTTCTTGTACAGGCCTCTACATTGTTTTGTAAAGATAAACAGTGAAAACAGCTTTCTGCATGCAACACTTGCCTTCAATAACAAATAAGCATCTACAACTACGCTGCAACACCCTTACAAAATGTGTTTTCAAATCCAGATGTGGTTCAGGGGTGCTAAATTCTCTATCTGAAGAAAAATGAAAGCTTTAATTTCACAATCAGCGTTTGTATTTTTAAAAAAGAATAAGCAATCACAGTAATTTATAGTAACTACATGATAAAACAAATCCACTCATAACAAAATCCTGCTTAAAACAATCATAGCAGAAGAAACAATATTCTCCCTTGCAATTAAACCATCTCAAACTGAACTCTCTTAGAAGTCAACCTGACTAGAGCAAGCATTCTCACTGCTAAATACGGCATGCAAGCATTTAATTCCCATTTTTCATTCATTTGCTAATATCCCTTAAAAACATTTAAGTGGTTTTCTTAGCAGGAAACAGTCTCCGGAATGGCGCTGTGCCCAGCTGCTCCACTCAGTCAGGTACGTCTGCCTTGTACTGAATCAATGGCGTGACTGAGACTGTAGGACAGTCAACATCCTCGTGAGAGAAAAACACAACCAAACAAAATACTTGTTCAGGTCCCTCTGTGGTACTCCATAAGGAGGTCAAAGCATGCGGTGCATTTAGCGCATATCCCCAGAGCTTTTTAGGGTATGGCTTTATGCAGTGTAGCACAGAAGCAGCTCACAAGAGCTTAATTTCAGTTCTAGGAGGGTCCCAGCTCAGCAGCAAGATACCTTGTGCTTCTGGGCTAATCCCACAGAGAAATGAGTTAAACTGGCCCACGAGAAACTTCCTAGGACTAACTGTTTCTGGTATCTTAGCCAGTACATTTAGCACTAATGCAGGTATCTCTTTGCCTCATTGAGCTGTAGATGCAATCTCAAAAATTAAGCACAAATCACCTCTTCGTACATCACTGAAATGCAGCTACTAACTAGATAGCACATTCACGTGGCTTACACAGTCATTTACAATAAAAGTAAGGATTTGGGAATACATTCACTGCGTCAATTGAAAGGTAAAAGCAAAAGATTGTTTCCAGTATTAATTATGCTATTGGATCTACAGAAGGTTTTATGTAGAACAAGTGCAATTACTCCCCCAGGAATGTCATCAGGATGTTAACACTAAAAATTCTGCTCCCACAGAGTGTCAAGAGGTCATTAAAGATCAAAGTAGCCATGAAAAAAAAAACAAAACCAAAAACCTTTTCAACTAGAAAACTGAATGACTTGCTTTGGGAACCTCTACTCCTCAAAAGGGATCCTGAATTTTTTACCACCCTGGCTCTCCTTGAGAAAAGTTGAAGTTTTTTTCATCTCACCAGAGCCAAAACTCACTGGATCCAAACACCTCACTGAGCACAAGCCCTCCTGCATTTGTTTTCCCCCTACTGACTTAAGCTTCACCGGGAACTGGGAATTCAAATCTCATCTATGATATACTCATACCCACTGGACAAGAGAAATGTGACATGGCTAAGTCTTCAGATGACTGATTCATAGGAGTGTCCATCTACTTTGAACTCAAGGGGTTCTTGGCAAACATCCAGCCAACTTCTGATGAGCTGCAACCAACATTTCTAGTAATTCTAGCAGCTAAAAGTTCTACACTGCAATATTCCTTTTTGAATTATTATTATTGTATTTAATATAAAACTTAATGAAATTATTTAAGAGCCGCTTCTTCACAAAACATTCGAGTAACTGCTTTCTCTTTCTCAATAACATGTGGCCCAGTGATGCCAAAAGAACATGATTTAGAGACTTCAAGTACTTGCAGAGCAGCAAGATTACTAGAAATGTTCCAGCTGCAGACCTTGTAGCATTTGTGTAGACAAGTAAGAACACTGGGTGAGAGTGGATTTCTGGACTCAGACATTCATCTGAGTAAAACCTGACACCCATTATCTCTACAGTTACACCCCATCTGAATGCTTTGGATTTGTGTTCCACTTTATATATCACCGATTCAATACAGGGATGAGTGTTTCTTGTTCCCTAGAGTGTATTACTAAAGCATCGTGACTCCTGCAGGAACCTGTATGGAAAAAAAATGAAGTCCAACAATCCTTTAGACAGCCTAGTATTCCCGGGGTCTTTTTCAGCTAACGAGAGATTCCTGAAACACATCCAACTTTTCAGCCAGCTTCCAAAGCTTCAAATCTTCAGAGGTGTTTGTTTCACCGCAAACTATAATTATGCCCTTCCAGCAGTGGAAAATTTACAAATTCCTTACTCTTAGATTCACACTCCTGTTTGCATTTTTGCGCAGATAATTTGCCACATAAAGCCTGTAAGGCTTAGTAATTAAACATCGCTACAAAATAAAAGAAATTGGAGTTCTGGTTCAAAAGGCAGCCTGAAGAAGAAACTTCAGCAAGAATTAATCCTATCAACAGCCCTGTCCCCAGTTTTACCTTGTTTTCTTGACTTGGATGCTGCTACTAAGTTTTTCCAGCACATATTCCCCAGTGTCATGATTGATAATAAGCACACAGTCCTTCTGATAGGGCCTTTTATTTCCTTTAAACACAGTCATTGGTGGAGTTGAACCCTGGTATCAAAGAAAGAGCACACATTTGTTTGGTTATATTTCCCTACCCAGAAGTTTATAAACACTGAGATAAATGAATGTAAGTATTGTTCTGACCAAGAGGCTAAGCAGTTAATGTTTAGCTCCTACAGAAAACATTCACGAAAAGGGAAAAATACAGTTATATGCAGTAGATCAGATGTTTCCTCATGACAATATTATGCCTTTCATCATTTTAAATGCCTCTGAAGTGACAACACTTCTTCTCCATGGTTGCCATTATTTACAGTTCTCATTCCCAAAATGGTAACGTAACTGAATTTGCAAAGCTGGCCCTGACAAATGTCAGAAATCTTCTTGACATTTCTCCTCTGGAAATTGTGGGTTTGGATAAGAAATAAAGTTCTAACCATTCATGTAGCAGAACTGTTGCCTAAAGAAATATGTGGTCAAATGAATAGAACAATAATTTTAACTGTTCTGTATTTAATATGTCTACATCTCAAAAAGGCATTCCTTTCAAAGCGGATTACAAGCAACTGTCACAAACAATGCTAGGAACAGCTGTCTTTTTCAAAGCCAGTTTAGCATGTAGAAGCCACACAATTATAACAAGAAGCCTTCTCAAAAGCAAGTGGGGAATTTTGACACCTTCCAGAACGTACCCAAGTCCACACAATGCCACATAGAGCAATAAAAGTCTAATGGCTTAGACTGAGAAGCAGTAAGACAAACTCCTGTGGTGATGCACGCTGGCTAACGGATGCAGCTGAGGTGATGCTGAGCTCTACTGTGTTCCTGCACAGAGTGGCTCCTGCATGGGCTTTTGGGGCACAGGAGGCAGGACCAATGATCTCTCTGCACATAGCATCATGGACACACACCTGGCCATGTCAAAAAAGGACATGTTACTCAAAGGGGATATGGAAACATGTTCTCAGCTATGCACCTTCCATCGCAGGCTGTAATGTACAGCTACTGTATAAAATATTTATTAAAAAAAAAAATGTTTACTCGTGCATCTTTGCACATGCTGTAGGAAAGCAACAAAATCAGGGAGAAAAGGAAAATAACACACTTGTCTACATTTTATTCCGAATAGCAAAAGTAAACAATGATATTTTAACCACTCAGAATGCAACTCCTATTCTCCATACTGCTAATAAATCAAATATGTTTGAAATTTAAAATGGCTTTAGAACAGTACGGGTGAAAAATCTGAACTCCCAAAAAAGATACAGTAAGACACACAGATACAATTCAGAAAAGTCATCTAAAGAAACTCTCATCTTCCAAGGCATGCTACATTTTTATCATTCCTACATTTAAGAGAGGAAAGCAACATTTAAGAGAATAAAAAGCAAGCTGAAAATTAAATTCCACTTGCAGTCAATAACCAAGTCAGAGTAAGTATAATGCACAAATTTAGTGAAAATCGGTCAGAGCTTGTTGGCTATCATGCTGGTACACAGAAGCCTCCTAACTCAAGAAAGACTGTGATTTTGGCTAATAAGCAGAAATGGAACCTTGCTTAAGCAAATGATCAGTCCCACCCTTCCACTTAAAATTTAATTTCTGGGGTTTATGTTAGTGCCTAAATAATGCCAGTTTACAGATTCTGCTGATTACAGGATAGGAGGTGGTATGTGAAAGAGGTGACATTTAATCCATTTGGTTTTGTGCTTGAGGGATTTTTAATAAACAGAAATTCTTTACTTCCCCAACCAAGACAGTTTATCAAACATGAAAGCCACTAAATCCACACGTAGAAATAGTACTTCAATTTATCGAAGCAGCAAGTGATACCAAAATATCTTCACCGAACAAACTATCAGACAGATGCTCAGGCACCAGACAACTGAATCCTATCCAGTTGTTGGGCAACTGAGAACTAAAACAGGATCCAAGAAACTCAGTAAATCTCGTCAGGATGAAACAATCTCAGAACTCCTCACTCTTTCCCAGTACACTCAGCATTTTCCAGCTCTCTGTCCTGGAGCAGCACAGGGGCAGCAGCAGTGTCCTGAGCATGCTGTAACTTAAAGCTGTTCATACTCATGGCAACACAGTCAACCTAAACTCATCTGTACAGAGATTCAGAGAGGGACATTACAAGTGATGTTGTTTGACACAAAAGATGAGCTAACAAGTCTGTTCCCAGTGAATTCAAGATCAACACCACTGCTATTAATCCTTTTGTTTCCTGGTCTCAAATAGCACTACCAGGCTCATTTTTATAGGCAAAACCAGTGAGCCCCTGCATCACTGAAGTGACCAAAACCATATAAAAAACAAGAGCAGGGGGAAGCAGGCAAAAGTCTCAGTCAATATGAGTTATCACAGTACCAACACCCACCAACTGAAAACCCCAACATGTTAGAACTAACGACACCAAAAGGATCTGACTCACAGCTTCCAAGCTGACTGATGACACCTGCAACCAGCAACTCCATCGATGTCTGTGAATTCTGGTTTATTGGCTTGACACATAGCATGAACCGCAGGTAATAAACACATCCAGTTCCAGCATGCAAGCACTTTCTTTTGTCTTGGTAAGGAAGCCACTGAACCTTCAATTACAAAGCAGCTGCAGCTATAAACAGTTTGATCACTTGTTTTATTGCTGTTTGACCACCATCCTCACAGGCTAAATCTTTATGGCATAATTTGCGGAGGAAGTGGATGGGAAACCACTTCATTGAAGCAGAACTGAACCCCTCACTTCCACTGACAAGGTAAAGGCAGGGAAGCCTCTGTGCTCTCGGTACATGGTTTAGTAATGAGAAGAACATGCTTACAGGCCTGCCTGTGGCTTCTGAACATCTTGACTAAATGCCTATGCCTAACTAAATGACTATGCCTAAATGACTAATCTTGACTAAAGCCCAAATTACTCTACCTTTCCTCTTTAAGCCACAGCACTAAAAGTGGATGGAAACCAGGTATAGGGCTTCAGCTATCAGTAAAAGTCTTCTTGTTATTCAAGGAGTATCAGGAAGGAAGGAATCAAAAGTAAAGAGCAGTCCAGAACCTTACAAACAGAACCCTTTACAAAGATTCAGTTGTGCAGTCCTTTTGTAAGGTAACACGCTGCAAGTCTGGCTGCTCAAATACTGAACCCACCTGTATTAACAAAGACGAAAGTGAAAGTAACATTTACATTAGTCTGTAACTACATTGCAGATTCGTTGGAAAGTAAACATATATAACAAACTTACTGGAATATGTGGCAAAGTGATTGTTACGTCATCTCCTTTACCAACTTGGAGATCTCCCTCACAAGATGTATCAATCGACGCTGGCTTAAAATCATCTAAAGAGGAAAACAACTGTGATTACATTTCTTGAAGTCTTCAGAAGTGCACCCTGCCCTGCAAAGTCACTGCACATTTACTGGGATCATAAGGAATGCTGAAATACACGCTGGCATTTACAGCAGGGCTGGGATCTCGCACCAGTACAATGTGTCTATGCTCAGCGCCCCAGTCATATGATGGTACCAGATTCTAAGCTTCCTTCTTAAAATGGAAATTTAGGTTCTAGGCCTTGTGTTTGAAGATCAAAAAACAGATTCCTCCAAATACACTAATTTTGCAGGCAAGTGTAAAACTATACCACACATCTCAAAAGAGTGTCAACTTCAGGACTTGGGGCTCTGCATGGCTCCTGACAATGCTAAACCTGAGGACTCTCTGTGACAAAAGCTAATTTAGTGACACTTACTCATTTAGACTTATTGATATTTGTGTCTATTTAACAGCCATCGTGCCTCCGTGGTACCTCCTCAACAGCAGAGGAGACCTCAGATCTCACGAGTCAAAAAGAGGTGCTGATCTTATTTCAGCAGGCTCCATGCTAGTCCAAAGCCACTGTGGATGGAAAGCATAACTAAGGTGAGCCACTGTAACAGCTTTAAACTAACCCTCGTTTTACTTCGCTGCATTGTATAGAATGCTTTGTCCCCCAAACAAGGCACTTGTGTTTAATTTAAATTTAAAATTATTTTGCCCTCATTATTCTGTCATGCTGATGAGCCATTAAAATCTATCAGAACCTGTGATCTTTTGACAGAGGATTTAGACAAAGTGAAACAAGGACAGGTATAGTTTGTTTTTAAAATAAGCCTACATTCAATTCTACTATCTCCGAGTATGAAGAGGTGCAATTATATTAATGATCAAGGCTTTTAATTACTGCATTAGCTAAGAAATTAGTATCTCAGAACAAATTTAAAATATGATTGCACTATGAAAAGCACATTTGCAAAAAATAAAAACAAACCCCCAGCTTGTAATAAATTCTCATTAAGAGGACATTAATGTCTAATTGAGTTTTACTTTTAACAGCACAAGCCAAATCAGGCACACTTGACTTAATCCTCATGCCTTAACTGCCAGACCAAATCATACCCTTCATTTTCATCTGAGCAATCCATTTCTAGCTATTGTTTCCCACTTACTTTATGTGCAAGCTTGCTAAATTAAAACAAACCAGCTGTACAAGAGCTAGTGTCTTTGCCAAAAAGGGATTGAGAGTTTCAACAGTGCAATCACTAAATTAAAAGGAGTATCACTGTCACACTTCTTTCTTAGGGATCAGCAAAATAGAGTTACTCTAAACAAACACTCAACAAACTGTTTTCATTTGGTTAGCTTACTAGATGTATGTGCCTGGCTAATCCTGCTGTAGGTTGAGTGCACATATGTCCCTCCAAATGTACCCCCAGTCCTTTCTCCAGAAGTGAAATGTTTTAAGATGTGTTTGCCAGGGATAATCCTTTTTTTTTTTTTTTTTTTAGCACAGTATTTCACAAACATCATGGAAAGGAATGAAGTATTTTAAGAAGGCCAAAACAATTTTAGCCTACAAAATCCTCTTATTGTAGTTTGTGTGGAGAGGATTACGGGAACAATATAATGCTCGGATCCCAGATAAACCATTACAGATCAACAGTTAGAAAAAAAATATAACCAGGAAATGAAGCAATCTCACTTGAAAGCCACGGACGGAAAATGCATCACACAGAAAATTGCATTCTTCCAGTTGCTGTCTGCAGAGCTTTGGCTTTGCAATCCCTTAAGAAAATGATTATTGAAGCACTTTCAGTTCTAGAAATCCAGCATATTAGTGCATTTCTATCTGGATAAGGCTTAGGTTTAATTCATACGATATCAGACAACAACTTCATTCACTGGAGAGTTGGGCTGTTTTAAAGTTTTGATTTATAAGCAGAAACTTGCTGAAGAAAACTGTTCAGTGCTATGTATAAACAGTTAAATGTACCAAATATACAGCATGATATCTTTTAGCATGGTGGAATTATGTATAACCTGAGGAGTGAAACACAAAATTCAGGTGTTAATCCACTAGATAAGAGTCTACTATCGAGCAAAATAGCTTTGCCTCAGTCATTGACCATCTGCCTGAGGAACAGCTCAATCTATAATGCTGTTCTTCCAAGTTGCACTCGGGTGACTAATATCACCAAAATCACTTACTCGCAGTGTATAAATATTGGCCATAAGACTGGGCCTAGGTTATGCATCATAAAGCAAAAGCATTCTATTGCTAAACATATACATTCCCCATCATAATACAAAGATACTGAAACACAAGGTTAGTATTACTTTCACGTACTGTTGGTGATTTACTATTCATGTTAATTCCTGGACTCATTTAGGGGAGGAAAAAGCAATTTCTTGCCCACAGAATGCAAGTACAGAGATACAGTGATCATACCCTCAAAACAGTCTTCTCATACGAAATTAAATGTGCCCAACACTAGAATAGAGCCGTTGGAATAATATCCGGTGCCTTCTAAAAACAACACATCTTCCCGTTACTCAAAGACTTCGGAACTGCTGGAGACCCTGCCTCAGGTTCCACACACCTCCTTCTCTTTCCCCAAACCAAGGACCCCTCCACCCCCCCCCACCACCCCACTGCTCCCACGCCCCCCCCGC
>JANHFX010006562.1:0-59653 GCA_027560015.1 Chloroceryle amazona
AAGAAAAGAAAAGAAAAGAAAAGAAAAGAAAAGAAAAGAAAAGAAAAGAAAAGAAGAAAAGAAAAGAAAAGAAAAGAGAAAAGAGAAGAACGGAAAAGAAAAGAAGAAAAAGAGAAAGAGAAAGGAAGAAGCAGTGACCTCTTCATGGCAAAAGCAAGCAATTAATTTAAAAGCTAGTTTTCACAGTCCCTTTACTTATTGGAATTACCCACAAAGAGTAAATAGGACTTGTCCCGGAACACCAGCAAATTTTTGAATAGCCAATAGTCTTAATGTTTGTGGAGTCTACTTTTAAACTTGTGGATAACCCAGCCAACAAGAATCAGACACAGATGCAGTGATATAAACCTAGGAGGCCTTATTGGGTCAAGACAGTGTGTTACACGAACACACACAGCTTCGAGGGTTGGTTGTACTGGGCTAAATGCATGGGCAATGACCAAGCTGATAAGTCCCATCCTGCTATGGACTGCTAGACCATGTCACACTTTACTGCCTCAGGTTTTATTGTCCAAGGTATGCTCCCTGCCTCCTTTGCCTCACACTCTCTCCCTGGCCAGCAACACCTGGTACTGGAGAGTGGTATTTGCTGCTTCTGCAGAGAACCCAAATATCTGGTTCCCACAATTAGAAACAGATCACACCGAGACAAAGCAGTCATCTTAAAAATTCGTATGTCAAATAATTCTCTGTACAGGAATGCTCCTGGAGAAAGTTACCCTTTAACTTCCTTTCCATCTGCCATCTTTCTCCAGTAGTTTGTCTAGATTTTAAAAAAAAATGAGAAAATTTGAAAAGACAGGACAAGTTAATTAAATTTAACCTTTATGTAGTTTCTCCTTGTCAAAGGCATCAAATGTTCAATGTCTCTTAAAATGCTGAGAACAAGGGGACATCCAATGAAGCTGTCTGGTAGTAAAGTAAGTAAAGAAATGTTCTTAACAGGTGGAGAAAATGGAAACCCTTGCCCTAGGATGCAGAAAGCTTGCATTGATCAGTTCTGGACACGTTAACAGAAGATAAATTCAGCAACGTCCGTGTAAGCTAAAATCCTACTTCTGGTGTCAGAAGACCCTTAACCTCAACTGTTGAGGATTCAGAGTATTTTTGGAAAGTAATGTTGTTTACTTGCTCTGTTGTGTGTCAGAGGGATCTTTGATCAGTCTCAGCATATATGTCTTTGCTTTGATGCAGATAGGAATTGCTGTCGATTCAGCTGCAAGTGCCCTTCCCTAGTGCTCAGATGAAACTTCAGAGAAGTTTCCGTGAGGGATCATGAATAATCTGTGCCACCAAATCTTTGGGGACTTTTGACACAAAAAATAATGTCCACTGAGCACATACAAAATGAGACTTACACCTTGGCCACATCTAAGCACATTTTCAGAGTAAAAAGGCACCATCCTGACACAAAAACTACTCATGAAATTTCAAGCTGCAACAGGATAGAGAATCAGCACCTTTTTAAAGATAACATCACATGGTTTACAGACTTCTAAATACATGAATCAACATTTTCTTGGAAATTAACAAAAAGGTTTGTCTGAATTTTTTAAAGGCAAAATTAAAATCTAGACTGACTCAGACACTCAGTGATGAAAATCACAGGTCAAGTGCTTGAAGTCTGCTGAAGATAGCTATAGCTGAAACCAGGTGATTTTAATGTAAAATAGTTTTAACAGTCTAACACACACAGCTCTGCACATACACAATCAATGTGCAAGACAAAACACTGTAATAAGCAGATGGTTGCCACTATCCAAAACAACAATTTAATCATACTCACAATATTAAAAAATGCATTAAACTCGAAATACTTCACATCTATAAATGTAATATCAGGTTATCATGCCTATCTTTAGTTCTCCCTGATACTTAGCAAGCTAGGTTGACAATCAGTTTTCTTCTAGGAAAACACATCCTGTATTTTGGGTTTGAAGAGGACCCAAACCTAAAAAAAAATAGTTGGAAGTCAGTGTCCCCTAAACTTCAACCAAAGATGTGAGTAAATGGAGATGGAGGGGCTGAAAGCATCTAAATTTCAACAATTTATAAAGAGTTAAGAAGCTCTCTTGATTTAATGGGCCATATTCTTCATTCTCTGTCCAAAGACAGTGAGAGGAGAGAAAATAAATGGAACATACAGGTGAGCAAAAATGATGAAGAACAGAAAGTTGATACATCATTGTCAGAGATGACCACATCCTAGTCTGGGAGAACGGTCTGTCCACTTCAAGCCAAACTCAGATGAATTAGTCTAAATCCTCAGTCAAGTTTGCATCAGAATTGTTCCTTGGTAAAACAGCTGACTCCATCTGCCAGGTTGCTGCTGTCTGCAGGGGACATTCCCCATTCACCCCTCTCTGCATTTTTCTCCAGTTTTGTTTCTACCATTCCCAAGTGCCAGTTCCAGCCCCTCACTGATCCCAACATCAAGCAGTCATTTTCCATCTTCTGGGATGAGAATGCCAGAAGTTGGTCACCAAGACTGGGGGTAAGGGAAGATGTATCACAGAACCAGACTCCTCCTCTTTTCACTATGCCCTGTTGCAGGTGAAGGAATACTCATCCCATTTCTCTCCATGGGGTATACAGAGGGAGAGCAGCTTTCTCTGAGGATTAGGGTATGCCTCTCTGGAGGCATTAACTTCTGATTGTTTCTAAAATGATCCTGTGACTATGCTCTAGGGCTCTTACCCCCCAAAAAAACAATTTGCTACTTTCTGCATTTGTCATTCTTCAACACTATGGTAGAGGAACAAAATCGAAACCAACATAAAGAAACAAACAAAAAAAGCCCAATGCTTTTGAATAGTAATAGGTTTAGATTGTTGTATTGACGACTCCCCAAAGGCACTGTTAGGAAAAAAATACAGTTAGAGGATGAATGCACTTCAGCATTAGTGCTCTGCTGAATCAGGTGAATAGGTATCACATGCACAATGAAAACAAATTAGTTCCATACACTTTCTTATAATATTATAAAATGGTAATTTTAACATTAGCAAGCAAGGAAACAAACTGATTTTAGTACTGGTTTATATTTTAAAATAAAAGCCACTGTGCATGAAAATATTTACCATTTTTTTTTTTAAAACATTTTTTTTTTCTTAAGTGAAGTGAGCATACATTGTAAACGTCAGAGAAATAAAAACTAAAGCAGTCTACTGTACATTCCTGGAAATGAACTTGTAAGCACATCTGGTCTATGTTTAATGAATTATGTCACTGGAAACACAAAATGAATTACAGAGCTTGTTGAAAAAATCCCAGGTTTCAGACTAGATCCTCATATAACTCCCCCACTGTTCACAACAAATTGACAAAAAATTTCAGATTAATTATAAATGAAAACAGTGAAGGCTTTTCTTGTTATCTACTGATGAAAGTTATAGGAATTAAAAATATACTGGTGAGCAATAAGCACTAGAAATTTTCAGAGCACAAACACCAAGCTTCTGGCTATGGAAATTTTTACAACTTGTACACCAGCTTACACAGTGTTTCTTTGGAGACAGAATTTAGACAGAAAGAGATGAATATATTCCTCTACTGCCAACCCACTCAACATTAGAAAGAATGTAATACATGTAATTTTTATAGACAGTTTTATGACAAACCCCTCCTGATTGTCTTTTTTACATTTTCATATTGACAGGTCCCTAATGACTTATGTATATAAGTTAATATAAATAACAATATTGAAAAAAAATGAAAATTCTTCATATTCTGCTGTACAGACAATAAGAAATAAGAAGCATTTTAGGGTAATTTCACTAAACTGTGTTCAGAAATGAAATATTCTCACAAATCTGAAGATTTAGTTAACAATCAATTTGTTGGGTTTTTTTCCCCAAATGAGATAGAAAAGTATTTTTTTCTTCCATTAAGGAAATCTGTATTATTTTAAATATTACTGCAGCATTCATGCCCAGTCACAAGGTCATTGCTCAGAGCTCAGCAGACATACAGGATTATGAAATACACCAAAGAGAAGAACAGCTACTGCAATTCTACAGAGATGTAAAAAATATCCTTCTTTTCAGTAACAAGCTAAACCTGATGGCCATCATGAAAGGGAGATGAGACAGGGACATATTTATCCCTTTTTAGACTATTTTGAATATCAATATCTTTAATAAGTCTTTGCAGGACCTGCAGTACAAATGCTGCAAATATGTAGAAATGCATGTTCTTTTATGAATATCTAAAAAAAATGGTTAAAAAAAGAAAACAAGAGTAAGTGCATTACTTAAAATCTCACTAAATCCACCAAACAGAAATTCAAACAGCCTTACTTAATGAGCTTGAATGATCATCTTAGTAATTATTCTTTCACAATCGAGTATATTTTTATTTACATAACAACCTGCTAAAAATAGTGTGTAAATTTTCAATCTCATGGTCTTGTTGGCTCAGGCTGTGAAACATCTCAATGCTTGTGCTAGACAATTGTCAGAGGCACTATAATATATTAGCTTGAATAAATCATACTCAGACGTTATTAATGTTTTTAAACTTGATTCAACACCTGATAATTTTGGCAATGCACCTAATTCCCTTAGACAAAACCTAAAATTGGTCACATTTCCTAGAAAAATGCAGTAAGGTGACATTAAGAGGTAACATGACTGACATTATGATTTTTTCCTAGTATCTTCTCTTCATATAATTTCCTGTAAATTCTGTTTTATCTTAACTGCAACTCTTTCTTTGATACTGTGGTTTTGCAGGCAGTATCAGGTGGCAATGCTATCTAAAGAAGTCTCAATGAACTATTAATTCATATGAGCTAGCAAATTCACTTCCAGAATAACTATCTCATACTCTTCTCCATTTACACCCCTCCTCACAAAAAACGTCAGAGAAGCGACTCCCAGACTTTGTTCACTATATCAAGATCCCCAAACTTCTAGAGCAAGAAAAAACACACCGCAATGATGATAAGGGTGTTCGGAAGACAGAAAAGATCCCCTTTTTCCTAAGGCTGTGGTGGCTCATCCACTTTTTTTTTTTGGTCAGGTCCTTAATTTGAATCTATGTTAGTACTGCTGGTATTATTACCATTAAAAACAAACAAAAAAATTTCTGGTTTATATTTGAAAATCTAAATACATTTTATTTCAATAATTTTGGCTAGGTTTGCATTCTGGCATTTCATTCACACACCTTCTAGTCAGTGTTGTGATCTGAAGTTGATGGTCTTTCTATCTTGGTAATGAAACATACTACTCTTTTTCTGCCTAGAAGACTTCTCAAGAAACATGTACATTAAGGCACATGGTAAGCTATTTTCACAGACAGAAATCTTTCAGTGCACAGAAGCAAAACATAAAGACAAACCCTGAAAAATAAATTTTACCTGAACACTGTGGATAGATACTACATACTAGGAACTGAGACAACTTAGCAAAGTTAAAGAAAAGTTATAAAAAAAAAAGTTATAGAAAGCCCTATAAATCCATGGGGGTATGATGCAAGAAAATCCCTACTCTGAACAAGTGCTACTAATTTGTACCATACAGGGAGAGAAAAAATTATAAAAGTGACCTCTGATACACATATGTGTCAAAATCTAAAGGAACAGAATTTCTTTTGAATAGGAGGAGAAGAGGTGAATAATTTGATACTGACAGAATTTAAACCATTTCATGACATGTTTTAAATGTAAACACATGTTCACTTTCCAAACAGAGACACTCAAAATACTACAGCACCCCCATGCTGCTTGCTTCCACTGCTCTGCTGAAAAGTGGCATAGGAGGGCATGAGTGCTCCTCAGCCGTTAGCCTGTTCAGCATATGCTGCTAAGGAAATGGTGTAAATTAACCTGACTGATCTTACACAGCATGAATGGTTTACAGAGTGCTTCCACTTTCCTTTCTACATGTTTGTTTAGCTGTATGGAAGTAACTTCTATCTGATCACTAATAACAAGCAGCTGAGGACAATAAGGTCTTCTACTGATTCAGACAAATCTGGATGATCACATTGGCTAACATAATAGTTATTCCATAACAAATGATTATAGCATCCCCATCAATCACTCATGCTTAAGACTATTTACTATAAAAAATATCTAATGATAACAAATATTGAGATTTACAGGTCATGGAACCAAATAAAAATAATAAAGACTAGTAAAGTATTACTACACTGACTAATTAAAACTTGAGACAAAAGTTAATGCTTCTATTTCAGCCTCTTTTGTACAGCCTTGCTTATTTTATTTTTTTTTACAGCTAAAACATATTACTTTCTGCCATGTAAGATGTTCATTGCTCTAACACCTCTGTTCATTAACAATATGAGAAAGGAATTTTGATTGTATTGTAAAGGACAATTTCAGTATCACCAGGTAGGAACACCCAGATCCTGGAATTCAGACATCACATAAAACATGCCAGACACCAGAGTTTGATCTAGAATTAACCGTCTCCACAGACTGAAGAGAGAAAAGAAAAAAGGCTCTGATCAAAATAGATCCATTTCCCTATATGGTAGACTAGACATCCCCGCTACATCGTCCAAGCCAAACATATATTCCCCTTTATTCCATCTTAAAAATGTTTTATCTTAGGAAAGGAAAATATTTTCAGATAAAAAATGAACAAATTACTGTGAAAGAAATTCCATGGCAAGACCCAGCATCTTAAAAAATACTGCAGAGAAACAACAAGAGAAATGCAATGACTCAAGCAATATCTTAGTTCTATCTTTTCCTCTGGTATTCATCACCACTCTGGATCTTTTATGATTGTTTAGCCTTAATGTTATACAATAAGCTGTAAAATTAACACAACTTGCAGATTTTTCACCTTCGCACGTGTCTGTCTCAGTGCCGAACACATAACCCTTTGGACAAGTGCAGCTGTAACTTCCAGGGGTGTTTCGACAGAGCCCGTTATCACACAGCAGCCCATTCATTGAACATTCATCAATGTCTGCAAAAAGATAAGCCAGATGTACCAATGAATGCAAACACCATGAAATACCCTCACCTACAGAAGTAGCCCCTATTGCTTTCTCAAGCAACGACGAGGCTGCCAGAGACACAGTTTTCTTCAACAGTGGCTGAGCAAGGAAAAATGAGAATTCGAAAGTCTAATTCATTTTCAGATCCTTATTACAAAAAAACACTGTTCTGTTTTTAGTTTTTCATTAGCAGGCTCTAAAACCAGTTAAAGGTTAGTCTTAAAATAATAATTATGTTTTCTTGGAATGACTTTGGTACCTTTGTCAACTGTATCACTATATCAACATGACACTTCGTGAAGGTCTTTTTGCTCTGAAACCAGCATTTTACTTTTTTTTTTCAAACAAACAAATACTGGTGTGTTTGATTACTGTTTTAAACTGTTTTATGGGCAAGAATTTATTTTGTTATCCATGAATGGAACATGTCCTCATTGCTCTATTGTTTATTTAAAAACAACAACAACAACAAATTAAGCTACTTTCCTTTAATGCCTATCATATGTCACAAATAATTAAGCTTCTAGAAGAACACTGACTGGGTAAGTCATGATTAACCTGACATTTCATCCTGCTTTTGTGTGTCTCCTGTATTTTGACTGCTGATTTCCCAAACTTAACACACACCACAACTGAAATCTTAAAACAAGCAGATTTTTTTTAAGGAGTTTAAAAGTAAAGAAGAAAAGCAAGAATGCAATATAATGAAAATCTGGAGACTTTAGGTTTCCCAGCTACACCTGATTTTGCAAGCTATGCTTATAAATGCCTTTAGAATTCAGATAATAGTTTTCATTTCTTCACATGATCAATCTGAGATTTAAAAGTGGCAGCTGTAAAGAAGCCCTTCCAAACTAACTTGTCCTTATTTTAAGATCATCTGATTTTAACTAAGTAAAGGAGGAAGTATTTGGAATTTGACATTTTCAAGAGAAACAGACTTCAGTTTTGCACTTGTTGCCATACAATCCTTTAACTTAAACTAGCAGTATTATGAGCACATTATTTTTTAGAATCTCACAGAATAACTTCAGATTTGGACTGTAATCTATTGTGATATGCGCTGTAAAAACACAGAACAATATAGAATATCTGTATTATTATTATTAATCATCATTAAAGCTGTTCTAGTTTCCTTGTCTAATCACTAAGTCTCTCTCCCTTATTCCCTTTCTCCTTCCCTCTGGGGAGGGAGGGGGATTAACAGAGAACAACTGTTAGGTTTAAGGGGCTGCCCTGACCCTAAACCATGACACTCATAAACACAAGTGAGAAAAATACCGTCTGCATTCTGTCTGATGCCCATTTTTTGTTTCCTGGCAGCTCATAATATGTATCATTAATTAAAACATTTCTACCTTTAATTTGAGTGTTCATAATTAAATTCTTTTGTGTAAAAATTCTCCTGTCTATGAATAAATGCATCTTCAAGGTCAGTATGCTATAGTATTATTTAAGTAATTATACAGACATATACATATACTAGCACTTGCATAATCCCAAATGTAACCAGATAAATAAAATCCCTTGTCATAAAATCCATTTAGAAAATGAGTATTCTGTAATGTGTTTTTAAAAATCACTAGTATTTTTCTGCAGCAGTGCCTTTCCTAACAAGAGGTCATATTTTATTACTTTGTTTTTGCTGTTCATCACTAGGTACGAATGTTTGGTATTAAAATTATACCACAGTTGTATAGTCCAGGTTTTCCCTACAAAAAAAGGTGGGATTTTGTTGACTGCAAATACCAGTAATAGGTCAGTAAACTTTTAAGTGCAGAGAGCAATACCTCCCCAAAATAAATACATTAGATGGTAGAATGATACTTAAGACCTTCTAATGGTTTCAGATAGATTTCCATTAGGTTTTAATACAAATAAACTTCTGTTTTCTGTTTAAAGTTACAGGACTATAACAGGACTGTAGGTGGTATTATGGTACAATGTACCTGTGATGTAATACGCTTCTTTTGGATGTAAGAATTCCCAAAAGAAAAAACGTACTGAATGTCATGTATGACCATGCATAATAAAATTAGAGAATGAAACATATAACATAAGCATCTTCTGTTGGGTACTCCTAAACACTTGCAGAAAATCTATCTAAATACTGCAGCAAAGTCTGGTATAAACCCAAACAAAACCCCCCAAAAAGAGGAGCTGTTAGACTTGAGTACACC
This sequence comes from Chloroceryle amazona, assembly GCA_027560015.1. Taxonomy (NCBI): domain Eukaryota; kingdom Metazoa; phylum Chordata; class Aves; order Coraciiformes; family Cerylidae; genus Chloroceryle; species Chloroceryle amazona. The sequence continues at coordinate 9,156 of JANHFX010006562.1, forward strand.
GTTTAAACAACATTTGTGAAATTCTAAGAGTGGGTCATTGTTTCCTGCATGAGCTGAAGCTTTCAGAAGCATGCAGCAAGCCATCCTGCTGTACTTGTGAAACTCTGGGACATCATGAATTATTACCTACTGGAGAGACTGTGTGCATAGGCCACCACTTATCATTCATTAGATAATGATAACCATCTGTTACATTTTATTATGTAAAAATTGTGACCTTCAGGTCTTGAACAACATACCATCCAGCCTTGAAAAGTGACACATTTTAGGTGGTCTTGAAAAATGATATACATTAAAATGTAATAGAAAGTGCTCCACACTTCTGAGAAAATTAAATCCTAACCTGCAGCATCTCCTGCTTGCACTTCCCAAACAGTAATATCCTCCCCACCAAATAAGTATTGTAAGAATATTAGCTATGCAGTGATGAGAAAAGCAGTTTCATTACATTTTTTTTTTTTCATTTTCATTGTGGCTTTAAGATGTCTTGCAACCTAAATTCTGTCCATTCAAATTAACATCAATATAGTGATGATTTTTTCAGAAAATAATAAAATTCAAGAAGCTTACCCACACAATTCCTCCCAGAGGGATCAGGCTCATAGCCACTGTTACAGTTACAACGATAGCTGCCACGTAGGTTTTCACAAATTCCACTGGAGCAAATATCAGGATCCAATGCACACTCATTAATATCTGCATTAACACAACACAGAAGTCAACTAGATACTGAAAGATATAAAAAACCCTCATCTCGTGAGAGATGTGGACTACATTGGACTCACTGGATATTGGGGCTGTCGTTGAGAACCAGGACATAGCAAGGGTGCAGCCAGAAGGCTGAAAGTACTGACTATTCCCCTCTGACACTAATGAGACCAAACCTGGAATACTCTGACTAGTTTTGGGCCACTTCATGAGGTTCACATGGTCCACTCCTCAAGCCTGTCATGGTCTCTCTGGACAGTATCCCTTGTGGCTAGCAAATTAAGGGCTTGCTTTCATCTGCTGACTTGCTGAGGATGGACTCAATCCCACTAAAAGCCACTGATGAAAACTTTAAACAGTATTGGTTGCAAGATAGAGCCTTAAGAGGCACCACTTGTTACTTGCCCTCTTTGACATTGTGTCATTGACCATAACTCTGCACATCACAATCCAGCCAATTATTTATCTATCTACCTATCATCCATCAAATCCATCTACCCCAATTTAGTGGAGATAGAAGAATGTTGTGGGAGACTGTAACAAAGCCTTTTCAGGAGTCAAGATAGTTGACATCAGTAGGTCTTCCCGTGTCCACTGATGCAGTCACTTGGTTGTAAAAGTCCACTATATAAGTTAGGTACTATTTGCCCTTGATGAAGCCATGCTGGCTGCCTCTAATAACTGCTGTCTTTCATGTTTTTACGTAACTTCCAGGAGGATCTGCTCCATGATCTTATCGTGAGCTAAGGTGAGGCTGACTGGGTGGCAGTTCCCAGGGTCCTCCTTCTTACCCTTTTTTAAAAAATGGGTGTGATACTCCCTTTTCTGCACTCACTGGGGATTTCGCCTGACTGTCATTTTTCAAACAGGATGGAGAGTGACTTAGCTGTTACACCTGCCAGTTCCCTTTGGACCCTGAGGTGCATATCATTAGGTGCCATAGAACTGTGTATGTTCAGGTTCCTTGAATGGTCTTGAATATGATCTTCTCCTGTGATGGGAAGGACCACAGTCCCTGCCTTGACATTAAGAAACTTGCGAGATATGAGAAAAGTGATTAAAAGGGAAAACTCAGGCAAAAAATTTGTCAAGTATCTCAGCCTTCTCCATGTCAGTTGTCACTAGTTGTTCTGTCTCATTTATTGTGTCTGTGTCTATTTTCTTGTAATCGTCCTTTTCTGACCAATGTAACTGTAGAAGCCTGTCATATTCTTCCATGACAGACTCAGATCCAACTGTGCCCTAGTTTTCCTGACCTCATGCCTACAGATCTGGGCAGCATCTGTGCATTCTTCCCAGGATACATGTCACTGGTTCTACTGCCCATGCATTTCCTCTTTACACTTTAGCTTGACCAGGAGGTATCTATTCAGCTGTGCTGGTGTCCTGCCTTCCTTGACTCATTTCTTACATGTGAGAATTAAGAGCTCTTGTGAATCTAAGGAAAATGACCTTAATGAACTGCCACCTCTGTTCTGCTCCTTTATCCGTGAGGGCTGTTTTCCAGATGGTCCCATTCACTAATTCCTTAAACAACTGAAGGTTCAGTCTCCTAAAATTCAGGGTCCCGGCTTTACTCTTCACCTGCCCCACATTACTGAAGATCATGAGTTCCACTGGGGCATGATGACTGCAGTCCAGGCTGCCATCAGTCTCAATCTCACTAATTAGTTCATCTGTGTTAGGAAGCAACATGTCCAGTAATGCTTCTCCTCTGCTTAGGCTGTCTATAACCTGGATTAAGAAATTATTCTTAGTGTGCTCCAAGAGCCTGCTGGACTACATACAGTTTGCTGTGCTGCTTTTCCAGCAGTTGTCAGGGTGACTAAAGTGTCCAAGCAGGATCAGTGCCTGATTTATGAGAAGTAGCTGAGGGAACTGCACTTGTTTAGCCAGCAAGAGGGAAGATGAAAGGGACATCTAACAGCAGTTCTCTGATCTTCAAAGACAGTTACAGACAAGATGGAGCCAGACTCTACTTTAAGATACCCAATGACAGGGCAAGAGACAACACTTACAAGAGGGGAAATTTTAACTGAACACCAGGAAGATAATTCTTACCCAAGACAGTGGTTAAGCACTAGAGCAAGCTGCCCAGAGGGGTTATAGGAACTCCATCTTTGGAGATTTTCCAAACTTCACTAAGCCTTGAGAAACCTGATTTCACTTTGAAGTTAAGCCTGTTCTGAGCAGAAGGTTAGGTTGGATGACCTCCAGATATCCTTTCCAAACTAAATCAATAGGGAACTATGTGTATGTAAGAATACTTTGATGCAAAAATATCTAGGCCTGTGGTTTAAAAATCTAGGTAAAAAGTTACAAATTATTAGCTGACACAAATACTTTTCCTAATACAGAACTAATTCACAGGTCAATATGACAGCATACTTAGTCTTAGACTAAGAATTACAGCAGTTGTTGGAAATGTAAATTTTTTCTCGGATCAGCAGAATAGGATGATGAATGAGATATATTCTCTGAATCTACAGTCCCATATAGAATTTCTGCTGTAGCTGGAAAATTTCAAAATATTCCTATGAATTACAAGAACAGAAACAGGCTAGTTTTAATACTTATTGCCTCAAAGAAAAGAGGGGTGTTCAGTAATATTTATTTCCATACAGTAAATCCATTACTTTAAATAGTTCCCTTTCCAAACTCTGAAAAGAAGAGTAGGGGTACTGTCTTAGTTGTGACTTCATAAAAAAACCCCCTTGTTTTATACTTCTGATGCTCAGCTTTTCATAAAGGTCTTGAATCATAGTTCAGTTTAGATCATGATTTACATATACTCAGATATGCATTTGGAAAAAAAAAACATGCTATCCCTGGATTAAACTCAAAGCTATGAGATACCTAAAATTTTCAAGAAAAAAAAGGTCTTAATTAGCATATTTCAGTTTTATATTTTCTTTTGAGCAAGTAGTTTTCTGCATCACATGAAACTTGTTTGTATTTGGAGACAAGCCACACAATTTCATTAATCTATCCCTCCCGATAAAATTTCAGAAGGTCCAGCTCTTCCTGCTACTTTTTATATTGAACCAGATTGCAAAATCTGTGTCCTCACCTATGTCCAGATTTCTCACACATGAAGTTTTTGTGTTTGTTAATCACAAGCTGAATGAGAGAAGTACAGATGTGGTGATGAACTGCAGTCTAGTTAGCAAACTATATATCGACTAAAAGTCAAATAAAATCTCTGTGACAAAAACTGCACAGGTAAAGTGTTTTTTCCACTCATTCTTGTTCATGAGAATGCATCAGGAACATAACAGAATTTTTACTAAGGATTTAATGGAGTGATTTAATTGCCTGATTTTAGGCAATGGAATTGTCAAAGTCTCTTGGTATAAACAGTGATGGCAGCTGCTGCAAGGTCGCTGCACAAGATGTACAGAAAATACTAAGGGTTTTCTTTAGAGAACAACTAAACAAAGAAGGACTTCAGTTGAGACATAAATCCCAGTGAGATCATAGACTTTATCATGTAGTTGGTAGAGACCACAATTGATTTTGTTTTTAGTGAGAAATTTTATTTTCATAGAATCATATCATTCTTCCATGTATACAAGTTATTATCCAACTATTTGTGTACTTTTCCATGTATCCAAAAGAAGAAATAATCTTCCTATCAGACCACATGCAAAATTCTCATGGTAGGATGCTGTTTGTACAACAGTATTACAGTACATGGCCATTATTTCTCCATGAGATTTAGAGATTCTCCAAATGGACCTTGTATAATTCACTGAAAAGAAAACTGAGGACGTATGAACTGTGGATTTCACATTAATTGTAAGTTTGGCAACATGTGCAGCAATGAGCTCACAGAAGGGAAAAAACTATGCATATACACTTACAGTACTGAACAGAAATAGAATTTCTTTTATTATAGTGCTATATTTAAGTTATGTAGGCTGTTACTAAGTATAATGATCAGAGGGTCTCCTTCTGTTCCTGCTAGACTGCCAGCTTTAAAGATGACAAGGATAAAAGCTACACAAATTAAATGCCTGGAAATATTAAATGTATAGTATCTGCTTTAATTTGGCTGCAACTTTATTAACTCATCAGGGAACTATCTAGCAATAAATCATAATACTGTATTCCACCATTCCTTCTTCAACCCACTACTTATATGGCAGCTGCAGCATGAGTCACCCCTATTTCAGTTCTGGCTCAGCTATTACTTTTAAAATCATGCTCTCTGTGGTACTCAAAGAAGGAGCTGGAGCTTTACAGTTCCTAGTAACTGTTCATTTTCAGGACTTTTTTTTAGGAGGAATTTTTTTAGTAAGTTCCTTTCCAACTCTAACTCACCAGGGAAATGATCCCTCAATTGAAACAGTCCACTGAACACTGCATCTGGAGTGAGAAACTGCTCTATTAGCATCCCAGATGACTTCAACAGCAAATGCTGAAGGGAGAACTCTCTTATGTCTATTCTAAAAAAAACCCAAGTTATAGGTCAAACCTTTAAAATGCATTACTTTTTTTCTTGTCAGGGTCAGGCAAAATCCAATACTGTAGAGAACATTTAATTATTGTACTTTAATAATGAAAATACTAAAATCAACTTATTAATCTTGAGGTATAAAGCTCCACTGTAGTGGAAACAAAAATGTAATTCTGAGCAAGTCCTTTTTTTAACCTTGAATCACATACATTAAAGGAAATGTGCAACATACCTCGTCCATCCACAGTAATACCTATTCCACTGCTACATAGGCCATGGAATTCAGCTACATTGAAGCAAAAGATGTTGGGGAAAAAAGAAAATGTTATTTCCAGTGTTTCACCTTCTTTAATCCTAAACCAAATCCACCTGATCTTTTCTTCAAAATACTTTTTCTACAAGGTAACTAATAAAATGCCAATGTTCACATGAAATAACTATTTATAGATAACATAGTTAAATATGTCAAGTGGCATTATGTTCTGAACTTTCACATATATGCAGAAATTAAATTTGATAACAAAATAACAAATTTGATAACAAAATAAAAAAAAAACACAAGCAATTTCACTATAGTCTTGACAAAATAATGCCAGTTTTACTCCATTTCTTCTACATAGTTTTCTGCTTTCTCAGAAAATATCACTGAATGGAAATACTGTTCAAGATACACCACCTCAGTTCTATATTCAAGAGGGTTTTTTTAATCAATTCCTAGGTTTACCTGGAGAACTGACTCTTATAAAATGAAATATGGATTTCTAAAATTAATATGGGCTGCTTTTTTAAACTGGATTGATTTTACTAGTAAATTTACAGATTCATCTGACAACTCTGCATTTTCTCTTTAAGATATAGGCAAAATAAAACTTGTAGACAACAGTTAATTCAGGGACCCAACTTCATCCATAGCATACTCATGTCCTTCATCTTACATTTTGTCAGTCTGGCCAGCTCTGGAACCAGGTTCACCTCAAATGTTATAATGCAGAAACCCACAAAACATTCACATAAAAACACCAGAGAGTTTTTCTTTGAAGGAGAAAACATTTCCAGAATCAGTGTACAGTTCCATTTTGAACATCATTCACATCTCTTTATAAAATGAAGTGAAAAAAATATATGAAGTGTATAAATGAAGAACCTGATCTGAACAAAATGGTTTTTAAGTCTGTTTGTTCACTCTAGTATTCAAAGAAACAGAAAATTTTACCTGAGTTTTTAGCAGGGCAGGGGTAACATGGTTCTCCAAAACCATAGTCAGGATTGGCACAGCAACATTCAGACTTTGTCACAGCACCAGGGAAAGGACGGACACACACTCCTTTTTTGATGCCTCCATAGCACGTGCTACGCATGTGAGTATCTAAGAAAGGGCATGCAATGAAATAATTTCTTCCCTTAGGCTGAGAGTGAAATGTATGCATGCTATCCCAAGGAGAGCTAAAAAAAGAGAATTTGATTCAACAAAATGGTTACATTGTCTACACCTGCATTGCTCTGATACAGTAATCCTGATGGCATCAAGGCCAATTCTCAAAGTAGTAGCCTCCTACTGTATTTAGAAATTCTGAACAGAAATGCTATTTCAGCAGATTGTTCAGACCGGCATTTCGATGACAGGGCATTTTATGTAAGGTGGCACCAGTGCTGGATTAGTGTTAGGATATCTAAGAGGTCCTGGTATGTAGCTTGCAACAGCAATTTAGCAATTCTTACACATGACTAGGTAGTGAGGAAAGCAGCACTACTACCTAGACTATTATAAAATTTATGAAGGTTTGTGATTGAAAAGTAACTATAAAAACAACAGTGCCGTCCTTGGGGAGAGGACTGGAAATAATAGACAGGTCAAACCATCACTTGTTACATAAAGAAAATAGCCAGTACTTAGATGGTCTCCAACCTCAAAAATCATGACATAGAATACAGAAGAAAAATTATACAGGACACTCATATAAATCAATTTCACTGATTTGACCAGTTCTATGTACTAAGATGCACCTTCCAAGGGAGGCCTTCAGCCCTATCTTTGCAGTTATAACCATCTGCTATACTTACTCAAGAACTATGAGAATATCTCTTAGACTGTTTTCTGTGTGTTTTGTTCTTTATTGTTTTGGGTTTTTTGACCTTTCAGATTTAAATGCCTTTTTCGTATTTGCTTATAGGCCAATAACGGAGGGCTAATAAGCGTGTGAGTGGTTGACAACTGCAGCCTTTAGTTCTGATTCCTATGCTTCTACCAACAGTTGTTGGAGCTCCAGAAATACTTTTCATATCAGGTATCTTTATGGTCCAGAACAGAATATAGCTTTAATTTATGCTCCCTGTCTCCCACACATTGTGGCCTGGACACGAGTCTGGGTGCACTCAAAAACTGAGTAGGTCTGAGGGAATCCAGACAATTACCCATTGTCCTGTGTTTGGCTAGAATAGGGTTAATTTTCACAAGAAGCTGGGAAGGGCCACCACCAGGCCAGACAACTGAAGCAGACAATGGGATACTCTATACCATACTGACATCATGCTCAATATATAGAAGGGGGAGTTGGCCAGGGGAAGGACAGCAGTTTGGGCAGGTGGCCAGGCAGGTAGCAGGTTTCAGGTGGTGAACAGCTGCATTGTACATTGCTTGTTTTATATATTATTTCATTAGTATTATTTACTGTTGTTTCTTCTCTCCTTCTGTTGTTCTTTTAAATTCTCCTTATCTCAAACCACAGGGTTTTGCCTTTTTCCTCACAATTTTCCTTCCCATTCTATGCTGGGGGGAGGGAGAACAGTGAGCAAGTGGCCATGTGGTGCTTACTTGCAATCTGGGTCTAAACCTTGACACCTCCTTCAAAGATGACTCCAAACCAAACGAGACAAGTTGCATTAAAAAAAAAAAAGAAAAAAAAAAGTCACACAATTGATGTTGAACATCCTGTGCCAGTCTGAATAAGAACTGGCAATTCCTTATGTGTTCTGTCTGCTCTCTGAGTAGTGTAAGCTGGCTCCTATAAAACAGGATTGCCTGCACGTAAATGTTTTCTCCTGCTTTTGGTGTCTCATAGAACAGATAGTTCTGGAGCAGAGTTAAATGTGTCCCAGATCTCAGGGCTTATTCCTTGCCAAGACTCTAGGTGAAGCCAGTATAATTTGCTTGCACTTGACAGCAGGAAAAGATTATTAGGGTTGACAACAATCAAGAATTTTTGCACAAGGAATGTCTGTTCACATACTCTGTAAAGTAATAGGTTGCATTACACCCCCTCCTTCCACTCTGCCATGCTCTGACATGAATAAAGGGGCTTTCATAATTGCCCTGCCATAAAAGGGAAGGCTTTCCCCTAGTTCTATGTCTGGGAGAAAATGGAGAAGCCATTCAAGGAAAATAGATGGCAACAAGGGAAATGGTAGGGGGAGAAAAGATTAGGAAGTGTTAAAGAAACATTCTCTAGTAAGGTCTTCAAAGACATGAAGTATAGGAAGCAGCTGGAGGAACCTACAGATGTAATGAGCAACTGCTCTGCACAAGAAAGGAGAGAGAGCTTTTCAGCATAAATCAACATTTTTATAGAAGCATGGGGAATTTGGGGAGGATCACCTAACTAGTTATAGGAAAACAGACTTATCTACACAGTCAGTGACTAATAAAGCCTGTGAGGGATGAAGAACCAAGCTGACCCCCTCAGAACCAAATCAGTGACTGACAGCAAGAATGTCCTCCCTGGGTTGTGCTTCCCATGCTGACAGAAACGGTAAGAAGGATAGGCACTGCCTTGTCCATAGCTTAGTTGCTGTAGACACCTCACCAAGCTCACATTCCCCTTCTAACAATAGTTCTGAGAGTGCATCTTCCTAATAAACCTGTGCTGCTCCCCATGTGTAGCTTGATCAGCCTTTGGCTACTGATTACAGAACACTGTAGTACTTATTTTATGCCTTGGACCAGTGTTTAGCATTGGTGCTTCTGTACCCGTGTACCTTTTTATGGGTAACTCCACTGTTTCCCAGAGAATAGTATTTCTAGACTCAAGTTCTGTAGTGTAGCACTTCAACATCTGCAAATGTTATCACTGCCATACTTGTGGTTGAAGTCAGGTGGACTAGTAGTTTACCTGTTCTCAGTGAAAGTCACTGCACTCATCCAGCTGCCTTAGAAGATCCTGAATGGCTGTAGCTTTGGGCATGTGAAATGCAAGCTGAATAATGATTAGATGCGTCTCAGCAGATAACAAACAACATTTTGCAGAACTGTAGGTGTCACTCAGTACAAATTCTGAGGTGATATACACACATGGAGCCAGCTAAGGTACACAAGCATGGAGCTGCAGTTAGAAGTATAGCCAAACCTGAAATGCCTGCAAATACTAGTTTGGCTCTGAGTATTTATCCAGCTGTTCCTTTTCCAAGCATTTGTTTCTTTTTCTGAGCATTTGTTCCCCCTTACTGTGTTTTTTTCCAAACTTGTGTAACATTTTGTGATTGACTCTACTTATTAATACTGAATAAAAAAGCAGTTTATAGTCTCACCAGAATCAATGGCACTATTCAGAAGAAAAATACAGCTCAGAGTAAGAGTGAGAGAACTGGACTGTAAGCTCTTTGATTTTATATTTTTGCTAATTGCTTAGCACATATGTGGGAACATGGTTAAAAGGAAACCCTATGTAACATTAATTTTCAGACTACAAATACTCTTCTTGCAGACAGAATGTCTGCAAAGCATTATTCAGCTCATTTAATATATGGGACAGAGTAGTCAAATAGAGAATTCCTGTAGTTAATGCAGCATGTGTATGTATGTATAAAATATATATATATACACATACATCTAAAATTCTGAACAACAAATTGGCTCGGAAGTTCTGTTCTAAATGTCATGTATGAGGATATTTTTGTTATGCAATATTTGAAATTTCACGTTACTTTATGCTTTGAAAAATTATATTATCTTTATAAAATTAATTTTCCAAATACATCATAATTATGCCTTATGATTTTTGTTATATTAAGGGTATTTCCTGATGAAACTTTCAGTATTTATGGCAAACATTAGAGCTTTATGACATGTTGAGCTGAACATTTTCAGATTAAAAATAGTGTTCACAACTGATGGCCAACTTGTGAAGTGTTTAGCTGCTAGAACTGTGGTACCATTAGACAAATGAAAGAACAGAATATTGAGCACTGTACTGATTCTTTGCAGCTGTATCACTGAAAGGAGTCGAGATGAGGCCAACTTGGACCACAAAAAAGGTACTGAACAGCTTGTACTTGAATCTGGTTTTGCTCCTGTGCCACTAATCTTTGAAACTCCTATACTAAAAACAGTATACCAAGCCTTTACTCATTGTTTTATCTCTTCATCACTTTTCTCCAAACATTTAATAAGCCAGAAAAAAACAACTTGGCTACTACACAGGACAGAACAAACCTTGCCTTTGTTGATTCTATCTTTAGTACAGTTATGCTTAGTAAAAAAATCTAATTTCTTTAAAACAACAATTATCTGGGGTCCAACTGAGAGAATAAGAGGTTGTTTTGGCTTTTTAGTAGCCTATTTTTAAGCCATTGTGAGTGCATTTTTTAAACTGAAGTAACAGAAAGGGCCAGCTTGTGTGGGCATTTGATAGGAAAGCCTGCACTACATTTTATTTTAAATAGTGACAAACTTCTGCATAATTAAAATTTTTTTTTTAGGTGAATTGATTATATCAACACATGGGTGAAGTTATCTTCTATCCCCTTGGTGAGAGATAACCTCCAAACACTGTGATGAAGCCTGTATTTCCTTTACCTGGACATATGAACATAAGACACAGGCAGGTAAGATAGATATATATATGCATCCATCAGCAAAAACAGTCATTGCACTGATTAATATATATAACTGTTGCAGAGCTAAGCCAATGTTTTACTCTCTGCTTTACTGCTCCTTGAACCCGTCAAACATCATGACATAACCAGCTACCTTGATCTTATAACAGCTCCAATGGCAGTGCAGTAACCAGCAGCATCTAGCACACAGGGCCAAGTACCAAAATTGAAGCTCATGTGTTATGATGCTGCCAGGGATGTGCTTTTCACTCAAGGAGGCCCCACTCAAGGAGCTTAATGTCATGCCTATCCACCAGATGAGCCTTGGGTCACAAATATGCCTGATGATAGATACATTCATGAGCTGGGTAAGAAGAAATTTAGGGGATAAAGAACTGACCTTCTGATACACAGAAGAAGGGAAAGATGGTATCTCCTGTAGATTAAATTAAGAAACTTCGCTGTATTGCAGTTCCTAGTGGATACAGTCCCACACTGGTGTCAGAAATTTTTGGGAAATGTGTATTCCTACCCACCCTCTTAAGCAGCAATCAGGAGAAAACAACGGACTGAGTACCTCTTGCCATCTACCCTGTTTTATTCTTCATCAGGTGAAAATATTCCATTTTTTCTCCAATGAGCTCCCCGAAGCCATGTTAGAGCTCCTGGTGGAGTTGGGCTAAAAATTTCTTACCTGTCAACCAGGAACAGTTGAGAGGATAAGAGGCTGAAGATTTGAATATATGACAAATGACTATTCATCAGCAATCTAGAAAGGGTGTGCCTCAATCACCAAGTGATGCCAGGAAGAATAAATACTGTTAGTTTAATTTATCGGAATAACAGATAAGCAAGAGGTGGTGCCACTCTGATTCCACAAAGGAAATTAAGCTTCTTATCTTTTAACACTAGGTTTATGGGATAGCATAATGCAAGATTTCCTTTCTTTTAAATTATTAAAATGTTCAAAATATTTAACATTACTTTAAATATTTGAGTTCACAGAAACTAGTCTACTTAGTTTTCACTATTTCTCCTGCTGGAGTTTTTTTCTTTTTTAACACTTTGCTACAGGGAGAGTATAATGTTTTCAGATTAGAGAAAGAAATGAAAAGGGGAGTCAAAAATATCAGTGTTGCAACCAAGATATGTAACTAGTTTAGAGATTTGGAGTGGATGATGCACAACTGAATATAAATATGGATATATATAATACATATGTATGTATACATGCGCATACATTAACACTCATAGCAGAACAAAAGACAAATGCTCCAGATTTATCCTAGAACAGATCTTCTGTGGTATGATGTTAACATTACCTAGAAGGATGTCATCTGATGCATTTCTTTTATTTGACAACCTGGTAATAACACTTGCTGTTCAATAAAAAAAGGAAAAAAATCTCCCTTACCTACACACACACGACCATCAACTCCAACAGCCAAGCCAGGTGGACACTCACACCGAAAGGATCCTTCAGTATTTATGCAATGACCATTCATGCAAATTCCTGATGTCTGACATTCATCAATATCTATCAGGAGGCAACAAAAATCAACAAGGTATTTGCTGGTTTTAAGCAAGATTAGAATTAATATTTTTAGAATATGGTACTATAATGGATACTTTGCTTTTTTAACTGTGTTTTAGAGTCTAGTAAAGGAAGCACTAATCACAGAATATCCATATAATGGTGAATTTTAATTCTGAAGAATTTTTCAGTGGTCATCAATTTCTATCTAAGTCAACAGCCTAGCTACATGTACATTAAGAATACCACAATTAATAGAAACAGTTCAATTTTGAATCACAAAACCACCGATTTAGATGATTTTACACCTACTGGAAATTACTCAACCTCAAACTTACATTGATGGTATCTTCCATCAGTTCATACTTAAATGGAAGCTAAATCAGACTCTGTTCTTAAGATGTTTAATGTAAGTTTTCAATGACCTCACTTTAAAAACCTTGTAATACTATGTGGCAAATGCAGTATCTTAAGTTTACACACTCTAAATTGCCAGCATAATAATGTGGAAAACATACTTGTGTATGTTCATCAATGTGAAATGTTTTAAACATTCCACATTGCTGCTCATTTTACCATTTCATGAAGGTCCTATGTATTTTGCTGCATTTACAATGCTCCTTCAAAATATAAATTACCATCTGTTGTACCTTTAACAATACCACTATACCTTTTCTGTTCTAGGTAGCTTAAGAAATGTACTGTAATGAGTTAGTATGGTATTATGACATTAAATCCATGTGACAAGATTGCAATTCTTGTATGAATCAACGGACAGGAAAAACCATTTTCAATCAAGATTGCCTTAAAGCATTACGTCTCAGCTCTACCTACCAGTACAGTAACGCCCACTTGAAGCCAAAACAAATCCTGGTTTGCAGATACATTTAAAACTCCCATCTTCGTTTATACACATCCCATTTAAACACATGTTTGTAGTAGTACACTCATCATGGTCTGCAAAATATTGCAAAGAAAATTGCTTATAGTTCCTCACCTTCCAGAAGACAACACAGCAAAAATAAACTATCAGAACTTATGTAACACATTCCTTCACTTGAAGATTAAATTCTACTTGTAACTCTGAAGAAGTATCTGAACATTTTTCACTCTATAGACCAAGCAGCAATATTTTTTCCCACTGTGATCTTTTCAACCACCAGACAGAATAAAGGGCAGCTTTTTTGACACAGTATAGTCAAAATTAAAAAAAAAGTTCTTTCTTCAGCAGTGCTGATATAAGGAGCACTTGCTATGTATGAAGCTTTAGGGGAAAATTTTATTCCTGGCACTGAGTTACCTGTGACTCCCGAGGAGACATGCAGCTTCAAAACTAAAGATGACCTCGAGTTTTCTTCAAAATCATACAATTCTGTATAATAACTATTTGAATGCAGGGCCTATAAGTTCACCTCAGGTAGCACCTGATTTCAAAAAAAGTAACCCTTAATGATCCTTAAGTGTAGTATGGAGTACAGTTTCTACAATCGCCAAACTAATGCCTGCCTCACTATTTGGAAGGTTTCTTACCTACACAGTTTTTTCCATCTGTAGTCAGTTCAAAACCAGCATTGCAAATACACTGGAAACTCCCATCAGTGTTTACACACCGGCCATTTTTACAAAGAACACCATTCTGGATGCACTCATCTACATCTAAGGAAAAAAAAAAAAAATCAGAGAATTACTGTAACACAAAAATGTATATAGTGACAACTATTGCTTTGAAAAATACCACCACGTTATTTAAATATTCCAAAGATGGTTAAGAACGTATTCTCATCGCATTGGAGTTAGGTAAAATACTATTTTACAGACTCGTACGATAAATTGTAGACGTTGTTATGCTCGGCAACTACTTTACGAATACTTTTAAAAACATACTCACACATTCAACTGCATACATGCTTAAATATACCCCTGTCAAACTAATAGACTATTTCCTGATTTTTTTTGTAGAACTTCCAGATGTGAAAATTCCCTGGCCAACTGAGAGATATTCCAGAATAATGGATACATGTTAAAAGACAAAACCAGAACAAATAGAATGGTAGCCCAGAAACAGAGCACCAATTAATATAACAACTCTTGGGATTTACTAAAGTCACATTTCTAACTATTTTTTGAACTCCAATGGGCCCTGACATAAGGGGTTATAACATCTGCAATGTCAGTAAATTGTGAAGCAAATTTTTTTACCAATGCAAGCTTGTTTGGTTGGAGTTCTCTGGAAACCTGCGTGGCACTTGCAGTAATAGGAACCAGGTGTGTTGACACAGTCTCCATTAGAGCATGGGTTTGATGTGCATTCATCAACATCTGTTGGCAGCACAGTGGAGTATTAGTGACTTCACCACATACACACATTTTTTTCAAGCCTGTAAGTTTCTAAATGCTAAAGTCAAATGCTAAATACTATAGCTTGGTTTTGGCGCAAAATCATCACTTTCCTAAGTACAGAGAGCCGTTCTTAGCCCTTCTACTGGGCAGACATTTTAAAGAAATGAAATGCTACTACATCATTTATATGCATCTTGAAAGACAAAAGAAAAAACGTGTAAGGATTTTGAGAGATGGGATCTGACACCTGCCTAGTGAAAGCACACACCACTTTATTCATCATAGTTTCATTTAACAGAATGACTATTCATTATTCTTTGGAATGAAACCAATATAAATAAAAACTGGCATTTTAAAATCTGAGCAAAACATGGCATCCAAAACCTCCCAATTATATTACAGTTTTATTGTAGGAATGTGAGGAGGGCCCACACACCAGCAGGAGGGATTTTTAATGAGACCAGAGTCTGCGCTCTACATCTCAATTATTTACGCCCCACTGCATCCTCAGCCCCAGTCTTTACATTCAATACCAGACTTAATCTAGCCCTTCTCTATAATGTATCTTACTCTCCAAAGATTTCTGGTATTTGGGTGCCACCAAACACACTTTGATCACATTAAATCTTAGGTAACTGCTCAGAAATAATTCCCACTTGACAGAGAGCTCTGAAAACTTTAACTCCTTACAATAACCCTTCCCAAATTTGATCCCCAGAGGTTACCAATGATTCATCTGTGTCTTTGGCCCAACACAGATATTCTCAGCATTAAAATAACACTTTTCCTCCCCATTATGCTCCTCTAAACCCTCTCATCACCCTTGTCCTCTGTGATCCAGGGAGCAGAGCAAGGGCATCCCTCTGATCAGGCAGACAGGACTGCTGGCTTAGTCTCTCCAGCACCTAAGAGAGGACAACCTGAGCAGCTCATCTCTGCTACAGCTAAGTTCATAGGTTACAAACTGAATGGACTCCCTTGATGAAATGTCTCTTTCTTCATCAATCACCTTTGCTAATTTGACTTATTTCCTTCAGCTATGCCCTCCATTTCACTTACAGGTCTGAAATTACTCATCTTTTCATTTAGGTAGGTTTTAACATCACAAAGGTAATGGTGACTTGCAGGGGTTCTTGGTATCTGGCTGTAAACTGCCATAGGAAGCTGTGGCTAAGGAAAGTCACTGATGATCAGTTTTTAGTAATGATGATTTTCCAATGCCTTTTCAGTGCATGCTACCAGAAATACCAGCAAAAATTCAGGGTAATTTTGCTGATTATTTGTACTCACCCTTTATCAGGTCTAGTTCTAAAAGTTAGCTCATTACGTCTTGGAAATAATGGGATAGAATGTGAAATTAAATTTACATGAACATTTATATGCTAAATTAATGTGTACTTCTAGAAAGTGTTGTGCCATGAATGACTTGATACTAAGAAATAGCAAAAGGTTAAGCTTTCTTCTAACTTAACCAACACCAAGAATATACATTTCACAGGACTTACTGTGTTAATACATACACAGCTAAAACCAACAGCACCAATATATAGATATGTGTGTATATATATACGCGCATCATAGAGATCTGGCTTTTCAGTGATTTAATGAGCTGTTTTACAGCAGTCTTGGTGCCAAGATACAGTATGACTATTTTGGGTAAACAGTTAAACAAATAAAAGCAAAGCATACGGAAGACTCAAATACCTCCTCTCACGCATATTTATGTCATTCACATTTGCATAGCAGCTGATAGCACCACTCCAGTAAAACCACAAGAATGAAGCAAGATAAAGAAAAGAGAGATTCAGAGTTAAATACAATTAAGAAAATAGTAACTCTATCTTTATACAGCAGTCGACGTCTATGTAATTATAGTAGTTCCCTGCTCTCAAGCTTCTTTACAGTGCCTGGCTGTTAGGATGCTCCTTCTCCTGAGTGCTAGGCTGGGTATTTTTTCCTCAGTGCTGAGCTGATGTGGGGGGTCAAGGAGGATCACATGTAATTCCTTCAGAACAATGTCCTTAGCTACCGACAAAATGTGCAATTCCGAATAACATTTTCATGTTAATATTTTGTTACATGTCTTAATTCAAATGACTGTACTGTATTTTTATCTTGCTTTAGTATGGGGAAGGCAGAGGGAACATATGCATACTAGATATGGCACACAACCATTTTGATTAGTCCTATGGAGAATTATATTTATGACTATATCTGAGGCTTTAAATTGCTTCCTCTGGTAAAGAAACATGTTCGTGCTAGAAATGGATCTCAGTGTAAACTAATTTATAAATTGAACAGCAGGAATCCAGTGTTCCTCTACAAAGTAGCTGACAACTTAAGCTTAGAAAATCCTTCCAAAGCCATGCATATCAGAAGATTTACATGTAAAATATGCATCTTAAGATGGTCTTATTTTAATAAACTCTTGATAAAAGAGGGAAATGGCAAATATATGTAAATACAAAGGAGCTGTTGGCTTTGAGTTTGCATTGCAAGCATGCCTATTCCATCAGTATAAACAGGAAACATCTGAGACAGAGGTATTTAACCCATTTATTCTAACTGCCAGCATGGTCCTCTTCAATGCCAAATATTTCTCTCTCACCACTTGCATCACACTTACCCCCATTTTTCAGTGTTTCATTTGTAACACTTGCTAATACTTGTTTTCAAGTGAAAATACTTGCTTTCACTAGACACAGTACGGACCTTCCAAACCCCCTTAAGACTTACTACACTGAGTCTGAAGATACATTACAGAATTTAAAATCTGGAGATTTGAATTTGCAAAACAACTAACATTCGACACAGCACAGCTACAGGCTTGCTGCCACTTTCGAAGTCTCTACAGTTTTATTCAGAGATTTTATAAACAGAATGAAATAAGGAAAGGTAATAATATTACTGCTTTCTATCAGTTTGGGGAAAGGAACTGCCTGCCCATTTGGTGTCAGATCACTTAGGACACTTAATGGCCCTTGACTTATCAGGCATGTTTCTCCATGAGAGCATCATACTACAAGGTTTAGGTTAGAGAGCAGTATGTAACACAATTATATTTTGATCTGGCAGAATAATTTTGAAGTAAGAGTTTTCTTTAACTCTACACAAGTATATCTAATGATTTCTGGTGCCTTAATTTACTGCTTGGGGAGTAGGCAGCAAGGGACAGACCAGTATGGAAGCACTGTAGATTTATATACCATTAATCTTATCATATGCAGTGAATTTTAAATGTTTCAACGTCACAAGACTGTTCATTCAGTAATGAGAATAGTATCCAAGTTAGACTCAAGCCAGCCTTTAATTTTACTTAATATGTTATCAGTACACATAGAAATTCCATGAAGTTCCTGCCTACAATTCCAAGACAAGTTTCTTGGTGCTTTATAGCAACTACAACTCACAAATCATCAAATTACTTTGGCACTTAACATAATCTGACTACTTCATTATACAATACCGTTAGAAAATAACAGTGAAACAAAGCTATGTTATCCAAGATAAATACTCATTAAGTATACCTGTAATTTTATAAAAAGTCTTCTGAATACAATCTGCTACTCAGAAGGGAAACCACTGAAGAGTCAAAATAATTAGTAATGACTAATTTCACACAGAAAAAAATATGCAAAATGACCCTGAAACTTGCTGGAAGCCATTACTGTTTTCTTCTTCCCTGCTTTCACTATAGGACATTACTGTAGCTGGCACATCTTCTGCTTTTGTGAAACTAGCTGAAATTTTTGTTTTGATCCCAGTGCATTCTAAATTGCCTCAGTTTTCAGACTACTGATTTATGCTGAGGTATGCATGAGAAGTCAAGACAAAGTTCCCTAAGTGAATGCATCTTTCCCTGTTCATATAACTGTGTGTTTGAGAAATACATAGCTCAACTTTTATTTTTTTCCATGCATCCATCAGTCTAGTCTCACAGTTTTCAAGTAGTTGAATCCCAAACTGGAAATCAGTTACAACCTCACTATTATCACTATTAGCCTGGAATGGGAGGAGACTATCAAGGCTGGTGGTCTATTTGGTGACTCCATAAAAGGGAAAGGGAAAGAATGCCAGCAATTTTTAAGGACACATTAGGTTTTCCCCTCAATCAATTTCAGCATCCAGACATGTAAATCTGATGGGCCTTTTAAACCTCAGATGGTTGTCTTCATTTTTTTATGCATAATTTCTTTAACGAGAATTGAAAAATTAAAAAGTTAATTAAAAATTATATGCCTATAGCTGTAATTGCTGCAACCTAAGTACAAAGGGGCACAAATATAGAATAAATGAAAAATTTCACAGCAGGCCCAAACACAGTGTTTATATTCTGTCCTGGGACAATCCCAAAAGCCACTCCCAGAATAAATTAGTACATAAATACCCAGTCTTTTAGGCTGAGTGGCCAAAAAGGAGGCAAACACACTGAACCATTGCTTTTGTGCCAGTGATTATGGAAACCGGTCTTCACTAAAAGGTCACCCAAGCTCAGGCAAGGCCTTTGGTTTATGTAGTGACATAAAATTTCCTAGTACTGTTAATTTCTAGTTAACCTTACCACCTGCATGAGGATTTGCTTTGGTTTGACTTTATTTTCCTCAGTTCATTTCTCCCTAAACTCTTAACTTGCATATGCCACATTATCAATATATGCATTTTATTAATAATAAATGCTTGTAATATTATCAAACGATACTAATTTTTACCTTAGCATTGCTATTTATTTTCCATGTTTCGCAAACTAGAGCTTAACAACATTCATGTCTAATATGGCACAATGAACTGGTACGTAATCACATGCTACCTTTATGAAGCACAAAGTATCTCAGTCAAATTTGTCTTACCTTAAAACAAAATGATCGGAGAGACAGGTGACACTGTGCTTTTCCATGGTTTGTAGGCTCATTTTTTTACAGCTATGTACTCTTTCAGTAGATTTCTTCAGGCAGAATAGTTCTTTATAAGCATGACCAAGAATTTATAACAATCATGCTTTACCACAATGTTATTTATCACTGCTTTTTAATTACTCAAACACAGCGTTGTTGCCTCAAAAAGTACAGTTTAGAAAGCCCTTTCACATTTTTCAGTTGCTAGCTTTGAAATAACCATATATTCAGATTCTTATCATAACTCTTTATTTCTTCATTTGAACTTATAAAGACAAAAAATAAAAATATAATAAATATACTGTGTGTTATCAAGATAGGTAACAACCATCTCTGTGCTTCAGATGATATTTTCAACTTGCCCCCATAGAACAAAGAATATGAATACAATTTGTCAACTACATGTCATCAAGAAATATTACTTCAATATGCTCCCTTCATAAGATGCTCAGCACATTTCAGGAAAGTTCCTCAAGTGTCAAAGTCCACCATAGTTAAAAATATTACTGATTTCAGCAATGCAAAATTTAGTGCTGGGAAAAAAAGTGAAAGGGTTCTCTATATACTGTAAAGAAAAAATATCCATAAAAGAGAGATTTATAGTAAAACTCCCACTCCTCATTTACAATGCACTTATAGCTCCTGAGGCCCAAGGATGCAGTAAGAGTCTAAACCTCTTGAATTTCCCAGAGATCAGAGGTACAGAAAACTCTCAGACAAAAAACAAACAAACAAACAAACAAACAAACAAACAAACAAACAAACAAAAGTTGGGCTTTCTATATCATAAAGGAAAAATTGAAAGCATATTTTTAACAGTCAAGTACACAAAAGTGCAAAGAAAAAGGCATCAAACTACTTTCTTTATATACTTCGGATAAGACAAAAAATGACTGAGATTTTTTGAAAAACAGTGTTTATATTAGATTAGGCATTCTCAAATCTTTCTTGGAGTTTGACTATTGGAGCACTGCAACTGTCTGGGGAACTGGTGGAATCTTCATCAACTGAGTTTTCTTAAGAAGAGGGCATACAAACAGCTGTTAGGAATGGTGTAACTACAACTGAGCTCCCTGGTGCAAGAGAATGGCCTAGCTAATGGGACTCGCAGACTTTCAGGTGCGGTATATCAAGTTGATTTGAGAAAGGAAATCAGAGAGGTTAAACACAGTAGGAAACAGGGACATTAAAGGAAAAGTACTATTCAACAGTTGTTGCATTCCACTTTTCCAGAAGGCAGGGTGCCACGCCAGACAGGTCCTGATACTCAGTTTGCAATTCCACAGGAGGCTGAAGAATTTGCGACTCAAAGATGCAGTGTTCTCAGCTTGTGATTGATATCCATGCTGCTGGATGTATGTCAAAATCTGCCACTATTCTTCTCACTTGTATACCATAAACTGCATAGTTTCGGATTAGAAGATTCTTTTAAGAATTCATATAGTTGCAGTTCTCTATATTCCTTTGTTTCTGTATTTTCCTCTAATCCACACGCATGCCAGAAATTGATTATAAAAGCAGCATTTCAGTGAGAAAAAGCCTGTTGCTAACAAACTTTTGTGCTGTATTTTTCATTCAGAGATCTCAAATCTCTTTATAAAGAATGAGTAAGCAAATATTCGGTCAGAAATAACCAGACTTTTCTATTTAGGATCCATTATATTTACTAAGCTACATACAGCATTTGTCTCCACACATCTAACTCCCAAGAACCTTTGAATTTTGTTTTCCCTGGAATATCTGATGAGACTTTGACACTGCAAGAGTGAAGTCCACGTTAGCTGAATAAAAGTGCAGACTCACAAATTCAGTTCCTGTTATAAGTTAGCATCTAATATTTTCATATGAAATGCAAATATAACAAATAATTTATTATTTTTTTTTAACTACTTGATATCTTTCAAAATGTCATTAATACTTATGAGTAGGTAAAACATAAACTCTACCCTTTGTTATCTTGAACATAACACTAACTTCTGTTGCAAAATGGATCTATGTAAGCATAACAAAATAATACATGGAAGAGAACTTACATTCCATAATGTGCAGACAAAAATGTACAATAGTTATTAATTACAGCAATACTCAGTACTAGTATATTACTCTAGTGTAAGTAATATCATGGTCTTTGCACTTTCCTTCACAAGGCAGTATCATCAAAATTAATATGAAGGTGAGGGAAAAAGAATATGCTTTAAATAAAAACAACAAAACAATCAACAAACAGAATTAAAGCAGAAAACACTAGCATTTTAAAAGTGAATAAAAGATTTTAGAGATGTGTACTTACCAATACAATCCCCATTTTCATCCTGCTTATATCCCATATTGCACTCGCATCGGTAACTAGAAAGGGTTGGTATACAACGTCCATTTAAACAAAGGCTGGGATGGTGCTTACAGATGTCTATTGTCTGATTGAGAATTGCTAATAATAATAATATTAAAAAAAAAAAACAGAACATGATAAAAATATCTGTATTTTCAATTAGATGTAAATATGAAGACTATACCTGTTTTCAGAAACTGTTATCAGATGCAAATATAAATCCATCAAATCAAGTATTTTTCCAAGCATTATCTACTGACACGACACTAAACTAAGAAAAACAAGTGGCTCTCTGAAACTAAAAAAAACCATTAGACAGTCTTAATTATGATTTACCATTTATGTGTATAGCCTGATGAGATTGTCAGGGATCTCATGAATAAACCACAGTTTGGGTGAAAGTTGAAGCAGTCTGTTTCTCTATGTTTGCTATTTTTTGTGCACCTGCCTTAATAGTACTCCTTGCATTTTATTAATTTTATGGTTCTGATCCTAGAGACGTGCTTATACATGTCACAAGCAATTTTATGAGACTTCCCTCCGAATATTTTTCATCTTGGTCTAACACTCAAGGTGGTGTTATTGCAGAATTGGTGAGTTTTACATTTGGAAGAAGAAGAAAAGAAAACAGTTTTCTTTAGACTCTGGTGGTTTTTTGAAAACACTTGGAAATGTTGAGTTTTTTACTGCTGACCAAGGCAGACCAGCAGGAACAGCACAGGCTCAAGGACAGTATAACTGAAGTGAAGAAAAGAATCTCTACACCGCAACTCTCTTTAAGAAAAGGTTTCCTGAACTTATGAATCAAATGAAGTCTCTTAAATGTGCCTGAATACAAAGGCATTTTTATGTGTTAAGAACACCATATCATTTCCAGATTAAAAACCAAGCAGAAAAAAAAAAAACAAACCAACCAACCAACCAACCAAAACAAACCAAAACAAAACAAAAACAAAACAAAAATGAAAAAGGAAAAAAAAAGGAGAAAAATAAGACACAAAAATGTAAGTACTTACTCAGTCCTGTAATTATTGGGCCATTTCCAGTGGGACTTTGACCACCCATCCCTACTCCTGCTCCAGCTACACCTGGGGAGAAACCATTGCTTCCAGGGTTGGGAACGAATCCTGCTCCTCCTGGGCCATTACCACCAGGAAGAAAACCATTTCCTCCTGTCCCACCACCTCCAGCAGAAGTGCCAACCACACAAAGTCTGCGGTGTTCATCTGTTAAAAGAGGGATGCACAGAGAAGCATAAAGTAAATCAACCCTTCAGATTATCAGCTTATTGGAAGATACAGATCTTTCCATGCTACAAAAACCAGAACACCAACTCCTTGTTTCTTTGCTGTTATGTGTTCTCTTTCCCATTCCTAATCTCAGGCAGATCCCATGATTGTGACAGGTGTTATTTAAGGAAAGTCACTAAAAATAATAAAAGGAAATATTGTAATTTACAACTTTTTCTTGAAATCTCTTTGTTGTTATGTTGCCAGCAGCACTGTAACTCCCTGGTCAGTCAGTGATCTTGATATAGATATACTGGATATACTGAAAACACATTTCACCAGGGATGTAGACTATTGTTCTGTGAACAGTTGAAAGCATAAATGAAATACTGACACATTTCTAGTACGAAGTAACCCAAAATTTAACAGAACAAGAGAGCAGCTGTTCCTTTAAATCAAAATGAACTATGGATCCTCAGAGTCATTTCCTCTTTGAGTCTGACCACAAAATCTTTCCCATTTCCCAAGAACTAGTTCCAAATTCAACAAAAGGATGTTAAAGAAACTAGTCCCAAACAATCATGGACCAGCAAAAAAACGGTTTACAGATGGTAATATCAGTACTAAAACCACAAGAATTAATAACAATTTCATTCCTGAGTTTCTTTTTCCATTTAGCCTACATTTTAAAGCAGTTTAAAATATTCTGTTGACTGCCATCCCAACTAGAGTGGACAGCAAGAAGGAGAAAGCAAGCCAACCAACAAGCTACTCACCAGATCCTCTGACAGGACACATCTCTGGAACAGACCCCATGGCCCAGCACTGGCCATATTCACAGCAGCACTGCCTTTTGGTGAACCTACCAGGAAGATCCTGTGCACAGCGGCCACTCACTATGCTGGAGAAACACGTACTTGCCCTCTGATCTGGAATCACAGAACGGTAGGGGTTGGAAGGGACCTCTGGAGATCATCTAGTCCAATCCTTCTGCCAGAGTAGGGTCACCTAAAGCAGGTTGCAGAGGATGGCATCCAGGTGGGTTTTGAAAGTCTCCATAGAAGGAGATTCCACAACCTCTCTGGGCAACCTGTTCCAGCGCTCTGTCACCCTTGTAGTAATATTTTTTTCTCATGTTCATGATGGAACTTCCTGTGTTCTAGTCTGTGCTTGTTGCCCCTTGTTCCACCACTGGGCACTACTGAAAAGAGACTGGCCCCATCCTTTTGACACTTGCCCTTTAGATATTGATAAGATCCCCTCTCGGTCTTCTCCAGACTACACAGACTCAGGTCTCTCATCCTTTCCTTGTAAGAGATATGCTTCAGCCCACTAATCATTCTTGTAACCCTCTGCTGGACTCTTTCCAGTAGTGTCTGTCTCTCTTGTACTGGGAAGCCCAGAACTCTGTACTTCAGATGTAGCCTCACAGAGGCAGACGGAGAGGAGAACCTCCCTCAACCTGCTGGTCATACTCTTCTTAATGCACCCCAGGATGCCACTGGCCTTCTTGGCCACAAAGGCACATTGCTGGCTGATGGTTAAATGGTAATCTGGAAGTTAATTCAAAACAAAACTGAAAAATAGTAACAAAAAGTCTTAAAATTACTTTCCCTTCATGGAAGAAGTAAAATGTTTAAAAAGTTGCATAAAAAAAAAACAAACAAAAAAGCCCAAACCAAAACCAAACAAACAAAACCAAAACTAAACCAACCAAACAACAAAACAAAACAAAACAACCCACACCCAGTAATTATCTGAGGTGATCAGCACCAATGCATTCCACAAGTTGGTTTAACGCAGGATCACATATTTGCAGTGACACTAGTGCTGAGTTAATCCAAGATGCAATCTTCTGGTCTGCTGAAGCAAACTGGAAATATGGATGATACAAAATATATAAAGCAATACAAATAAAAACTAAATACAAATATATAAAAAGCCTCCTATCATAAAAATCAAGACATTTCCTGTAACAACATTCACTTGATGAATTTTTCCTTTGTGCAGATGTGACAGAAATAATGATATCCAGTCTGCTCTGCTCAGTAGACTGAACGATAAACGGCACTTTTCATAACACTATTTGAAAAGTACTCTATATAAATTCACAGGTGTTTCTTCTATTTTAATTCCTACAAGGCCACATTCTAGATCTTTTATTGTCACGCTCCTGAATGCTGACTCAGAGAAAAGCTCAATGGATTTGGGAAGTCATCGCACTAATTACAAGAACTGGACACATTTTGGTTAAAAGCAAATATTTATCCTAAACTGGGAAAAATAAAGTAATTTTTATCAATACAGATTACATTCTTCAATTTTCTCATATATAAAGGAGAAAATATACTTCTAGAGTATACAAATTATAATCCAATACTATAAACATCTGAGAGCACAAGAACTTTCAGACACATTGTCATTTTGGGGAAGGACACTCAGTGACATAAAGGCCTGCCTCAGCAGTCTAGGGCATGTGATTTGTGTGCAACTGGTTTTGGTAGCCAACTTTGGAAACTAGGTTGTATAACATGCCAAAATCCATAGAAATTTTGATCATATTGGAAATTATAGGTTCTCAGTATTCCTGAGGCCAGCCACAATATATCTGAAGTTTGGCACTCCTCACATTAACCTGCGTAAGAAAAGCTGGCTACATTGTGCAAAAAATCATACATCTGAAATCACTTGCAGGTCTTGTGTTGCTACTGGCTTACATCGCTTATCTGTAATTCAGAAATCCCTTCAGAATTCCCATCCCTTTCCCAACATGAGAACAAAGTGCTTTGTGATGTCTGAAATAAGAAGAACCATATGAGATCTAGAAAAGACACTACTATTAGCAATTGTTAATGTTTTTTACACATGGCATGCAGTATTTATAGTTAATTCCTCAGAATGGTTTATACCATATATTTGACACAGGCAGCTTTATATAAGAAATTGCCACATGTGGAAATAAGTATCCATCTTTTATATAATATAGAAACAGGTTTTCAAGAAATTGTCCTCTAAAAGCTGAAATCTACTGAAATCTAATATGTAGTCTGGTTTATTATCTATTCCAGCCAAATTAGCGGTACCTTAGCGTACCTAAGCATACCTTCTGAGTCTATACATGTGCTTTTTATCAGTCTCTACAGGTTAAATTAACTACACAAGATTGAACTTGAAATATGACGTAAAAATAAATATTTGCTCCTCAGAACTACAGTAACTTAGCTTTTGGTTTCATCAAATGCAGGTAGAGAAACAAACAGAATTAATATTTCCATTATTTGCCTAGAAAACAGAGAGATATTAATTGCTTCTCTTTTAAGAAGATCCAGATCTCAGGCAAAGGCTGTCAGACTACAGTACAGTCAACATAGAGAGATTTACTGTCTACATAAAGATGGTTGCAGTGGCAATCAGAGAGAATGAATTTTAAGCAGCTGGATCAAAGAAAATATTGAGTTAGCATACAGTAAGGTCCAGGCATATGGATGGGAGGAATGCTAGATGCCTGGGACAGAAGTTCTGCTCATGCTGTGTATAAATTGCCTTAATAACTTTGTGATCTCTGAGAGTCTACAGGCTGGAATACCTACCAATACAGCGGGAGCCATCTGCAGATGGGATATAACCCCGTGGACAGGTGCAGAAATAACTTCCCACAGTGTTAGAGCATTCACCACCTTCACAGATTCCTGGGATGATGCTGCATTCATCAATATCTATCCAGAAAGGAAAGGAGCAGAGCACTTGAACGTATTGTATTGAAAAGAGGGCAAGAAAACTTTTCTGAAATGGAGTTGTTACTCAGCTCAGACTGAATAACATATTGCATAACACAAATAATTTAGTTTGCTGTATCAGGGAGGCTTTTCTTATACTCAAGGAGTGCACCATTTCAAGTTTTAGAATACATGACAGCAGTCTGGGATTTCCTCTAAATGACACATACTGAGTGACATCTCTAGGAAGCACGCACACAGATACAATGCAATAACAAAACACGCATCCTGCTTTTGAGCTGAAGAAAAGAGGATGGTTACATCAGCCAAGCACAACAGCTCTGGGCTTTTGTGACCACAGAAATATTGCTCATCAGATCTGACTGCTTTCTGGCCTTCTACTACTCCAAATGTAAGCAAGAATTTTGGCCAAGCTCTTCAAATGCAACCAAATGTTGCATTTTTACTTTTTTTTCAGATGTTTTTAATCCATTCAAATGTTTCATTAACTAAAAACAATGGTCTCGTGAACACTGAAACAATTTTGTATCTAGATAGAAAGTGAGATTTCATCAAGCTGAGGAATGGGCTGCTGTTTGTAACAAAGGGCTGCTAGGGCACTTGGCACCAGGACTGAGCACTGTGTGCTGTCCCAGAAGAAACTGTAAGAAAAATGAGGACCTGAGGCAATGAGAAGCAATTGAAGAAAGTTGTCTGACTGTATTGTTAGAGACGTGAAGCACCGCAGATCAAACTGGAGTGGAAGAAATACAAGTGGGAAGAACAGCATGAGAGTAAAGACTGGACCATGACCACTTATACGAAGGAGCCATTTCATGTAACCATTCATTCTACAACTGTGACAATCTCCAGACATATAAATATTTTTAGAGTCATGTTAGAAACCTAATTTTGCTTTTAAGTGACCTTTGTAAATAGCTTTTCAAGTGGCTTTCAGTGAATGTGAACTGTGACCCAGGTTCAACATGAGAGAAATTCTGAGACAACACGGGAAAACAAGAGCCAAATTTCTAACCAGCTTGACATGAGTTACATTTTCCAGTTGAAACGATATGATACCACAGGTTTTGCATGGATTGATACCAAAGGTAGTCATAGGTACAAGACTTTGGCCTAACTCATTTGTAAAAATCTGGATGCAGTATTAATTTAAATTAGCTTTCATACTGTGAAACAAAAATCAAGCCAAAAAAGTCAGACTGTTGAAACCAGACTGGCTCATGTCAAATAATGCAAAAGAAGCATTAAAAAGAGTGTACAACAGAAATTATCTTGTGATAACACTGTGAAGATTGTCACATTCCTTGTAAGAAAATCTCGGGACCCCACACACCTTTCCTTGCACTTTTACACAGATCTGTCATTTCCTTGGACCTGCCACTCCAGAAATTTCTTTTGAAATGAATGAGATCTTGCGAAATAAATTTTAGCAGGTATTATTTTTTAGGAAACTTTTATGTGACATATACTTCCATCCCTTCCTTGATACATTCTACATGCTGAAAGCTCAAAGAAGAGGAAGACTGCCAAAAAGATCTGGCATGTACAGGGACTGTATTAAAAAGAAGTAACTCCCTACTGTCCTTTATGTCCACACACAAAGAACTCCCTTTAGATAGGAATCTACAAAGGACATTCAAGTACTGAATGGAAAAAAAAGTTTTGCTACAGGACCACTAGGAATGTGAGAGCTGTTCTTTGTAAAGTGAAAGTATGAATAAAACACTCCCTCTCCCACAGGCACATCACTTGGAGTGTCATTGCAGAAAAGACAATTTATCTTAAAGGTAACAAGTCTTTAAACTTCCTAATTAGTCCATATACATAAGCATTCTGTGGCCTTTGTAGTTTGTTTTACACTGTGAAGCAGAATCAGAGGAACTGAGAAATTTGTATTTTTAATAAGGATGTTTAAGTATTTCAGAGGATGCAAAAAGCTCAAATTAAAATAGTTATTAAGTGATGACAATCACTACTCACATTTTAGACATCTGGTCAAGTATGTACAAAAGAAAGTGTAATTTTTGATAAGTCAAAACATTTCTAAGAAATGGTGCTTTGACTTCAGACTTCATAGCTACCCTCTGCAGAGATTCAAGAATTCCAAATGATGGTATAAATCAAAACCTAATAATTCGCCAGGAAATCTCTGAAATCTTGCATTAATTTACTATATTAAAGACAATATATGTAACGTGGTGAACTGCTTACCATCTGTTTTAATCCAATGAAATGAAACCATGTGTGTAAATCAAAACAGAACTGGAACCAGCTGCATGCCTTGTTGAGATCTTTCATGCAGTACAGGTCTTTCACAATCTGTAAGCCTTTTGGACATGAATCCTGTCTTCTGTACACATACACATTCTGAAACATCACATCAGAATGACAGGCAAGAAAGCTGGATGAAATAAAGACTCTGCAGGAAGAGCTTACTTTTTTTTTGGAAAGTGATACCTTCTCAATGGCAGTCACTGGATGCTCATGCAAGAAAACTCCCTTATTTTACCTTCCCTCGAAGCACATCTTCGATTGCAAGGAAATACTACACTACCCCTTTTCATTACTACTGTAATGGTTCAAAAAATGAATTCCAAGACTAATTCTAAAGTTCAAAGGAACACAAACTTTGATGAAGATATCACCAGCAATGTGATCACAATTTGCCAGCATGAAAATACTGCCTGAAGATGAAAATGGGATGGCAGAAGGCTGGCAGCAACTGCCACTAGTGATACATGATCAAGTTAAATTTAAGTATCCCTGAGCTAGGAACAAGTTACACAGCATTTCCAAAATCTCCTTCTTTGAGTAACTCTCTGAAAGAGGAGGTGTTGCAACTTGTTAGTTTCAGAGATTTTTTTTTTTTTTTTTTTTGTATATATATATCTTAGATACAACTGCAGCTTCTCTACATACAAAAAAACCAAACCAACCAAAAAAAACTAAAACAAAACCAAAAACTAACCAACCAACAACCACAAATTAAAAGAAAAATAAATCTATAAAAATCTGCCTACTAAAACTAGCAGTCAACTGAAAACTGAAAGTTTCCCCTTCATTTTCACTCTGGCACAGGTACCAGCTGCTTTAAAGCCCGTAATCTTAATTACAAGAACACACAGCTGAGCTTCTACCAAAGGAAACTAAATTCCAGACTAGTTGGCCATACAGTACAAAGCTCATGGAGGTAATGAGAGTGGAGTTTGCAGTACTGGCAAGTGAAAGACATAGGAAGGAAAGAGTTAGCCACTTCTGCAAAGCTACAGGATGTAGACTATCCTTCTCACCTGGCTACATCCACAGAATTTTAACACTGTCTGAGGCTGTTGTCCAAGAATGACAGAGAACTAGGAAGGGAAGAAGTACCTTCCTGAAATCTAGGTAGTGATCACAGTGGAAGGAAGACTCCATAGTCTTCTCCATGAAGAGAGAAAAACATTTTTTTAACCAATTAACAAGGAGAGCCCTTGTGGAAAAATAAGTTTCTTAGTCTCTGGAGCATTACCAAATGAATGGATTTTTTTGTTTCACTAGTTTTTCAGCAAAATTTCTGTCTCTCCTTTCCTCTTGCTGGTTCTTACACATGCAGTTCTTTCACCAAGATCTCAGTTACCTCTGACTGGAAATTCTGAGACTTTAACTCAGGAACAGATATTTTTAGGATGGGTGATTGAAAAGGTTACTGAATTTCCTCCGTTCCCCCCCTCCAAAATACATGAATTAATGGTCTCAGGGAAAATGCTTCAAAGATAGTAAGAGGTGATGCCGTCTTAAGGGTGAAAAAGACTGGTAGTGTGAATGGCTGTGGTTCCAATGTTGAACACAAGATGAGAAAGCCAGTCTAAATGTGAGAACCAATTTAAATGCATCACATAAACTTTGCAGGTGTGAGTATTAATTGCTGAGCTTCTGCCAAAAACCATCAGCCTGGCTACCTGTCATCCAGAATTCATTACTTTCACTGCTATATTTAGGAGGATTTTATGAATAACCAAATTAAAAGTACCAGAAAAGGGGCAATTTCAGAGTCCTTGAAAATAGCTATAGTTCCTTGAAAATAGCTATAGTCAGTAATAATACCTGGTAGTATCAAATCTGAATATCACTCAGTGTAATGAAATTATACATTAAGGTAGGAACACTAAAAGCAGAACTATTTATTTTAAAAGGTTCTTTGTATTTTGCTGCCATGTTTTTTAAAAAAAACAACCAACCAACCAGTTAGCCTGTGTCATATAGTCCTCCCCATGCAGCAGTGTATCTTTTTAGAAGAGCATCAAAGGTATCCTACCTCCTACAGTACCTTTGACTGTAAAGAGTGTCATAACTAACATTTGTTATACATGATTCAAGGAGCATGACGTATTTTCAAATTGAGAAGAGTATGTGGAACACATTTATTAGATCTTTTAAATACTAGTAAGTAGTAGTCCACCTCTTATGCAAACCAGAAAGCACAAGTGAAAGGTTTTTTTCCCCTCTGAGTTTATCTGTACACAGTCTATCTCTGAGCAACCCAGAGATGTAAGCTCCATTAATTCTGGAAGATAACATCCTAAAAATGAACAGAATTTAATTCCTAAAAAGATAATGAAAACTCAATGTATTCATAGAATCATAGGATCATAAAATCACAGAGTGTTTGGGGTTGGAAGGACCTTTAAAGGTCATCTAGTCCAACCCTCCAGCACAGGCCAGAGACCTCTCCTCCAGATCAGGTTGCTCAGAGCCCTGTAGAGCCTGACCTCGAATGTTGACAGGGATAAGACAGCTGCCATTTCACTCCGCAACTTGTTCCAGTGGTTTCTCACTCTCACTGTAAAAATGTCTTCCTTATATCTGGTCTAAATCTACCCTCTTCTGGTTTAAAACCATTATCCCTTATCCTGTTGCAACAGGCCCTGCAAAAAAAGTCTGTCCACATCTTTCTTATAGGCCCCCTTTAAGTACTGAAAGGCCACAAGAAGTTCTCCTTGGAGCCTTCTCTTCTCCAGGCAGACCAACCTCACCTCTCTCAGTCTTTCCTCATCAGAGGAATGTTACAGCCTTCTATAATTTTGTGGCCCTCCTCTGGACCCATTCTAACATGTTCATGTCTTTCTTGTGCTGTGGGCTCCACCCAGTACTCCAGGTGCAGTCTCACCTGAGCAGAGTGGAGGGGAAGAATCACCTTCCTTGATCTGCTCAAGGACACGTTGCTGACTCATGCACCAGCACCACATCCTTCTCTGTAGGACTGTTCTCAATCTCATCATCACCCAGCCTGTATTGATATTGAGGATTGCCCCAACACGGGTGCACTGGGCCTTGTTGAACTTCATGAGGTTCACACAGACCCACTTCTCAAGCATCTGCAGGTTGCCCTGGATTACACCCCATCTGTCGGGTGTGTCAACCACATCACTGAGCCTGCAAACTTACTGAGGGTGCATTCAGCTCCACTCATTGATGGAAGATATTAAACAGCACTGGTCCCAGTATAGTCCCTTGAGAGACACTGGTTGTCACTCATATCCATCTGGACATTGAGCCCTTGACCATTACCCTATGGGTGCAACCATCCAACCAATTCCTTATCCACCAATTGTAAATCAAAACTTTTAGGCCAAAAAAGAGAAGGGTCTTGGTTTTCCTTTTTTTTTTTTTTTTTAGTTAAGACATCGCACTAGTGCTGTGGATATCTGGAATTTGATATAACCCCTGTAATGGCCTTTTTCAAATTGTTTCTATCTGTGTCCATTCATTGAATCTTTCGTTGACTTGTGCAGTAGTGGAAGAAGTTGTGACTACTTGGGAAAGTCTATTAAATTAGGAATACAGAAAAGCTTATAAATAAAATCAGTAACGTTGAACCCTGAGCTAGATTAATTTTAAAGGTCTTATTTTCGAAACATATAAACTACCCAGTTACATTTGTACACAAGGTCATACACACAAAGTTATATGTAGAAGTTGTTCTCATGCTTTGGAAAACCTTTAAACCCTCTTTACTGATACACAACTACCTTTAATTTCTGAAAAGTTGGTGTCAATAAACTGTAATCTGAGGCTCAAAATAAATTAAATAAGCCAAATATACAATCTAAAAAAACCCAAACACCAAAACGCAGGAATATAATGCAAGCAAATAGCCTAGGAAAGCAATGTTTATTGCTTAGCATAGTTCTAGCAAAATCAATTACTGCACGAAAAGCACAAAGTGAACATTCCTACAATTCTAACAACAGCTATTGTTTCCATGAAGAACAACAGGAGAAAAAACCTAACCCACAAAATACATCTGAATGTTTAAGAGCAAAGGATATAGCAGAGGATCTCAAATCTCTCCTTCGTAAGAACAAGACTTGCTACTAAATACAGGAAGTCTGAATAGTTAGTGTAAGATTTCAGTCTCTACTTCTGAATACTGGAGCCTTGCCTGGTCACTTGCTCCACCCTGGATTTTGTCCTTTGTAGTCAGCAAGCAATATTGTATTTGGTTTTTCATACTTTAAGAGCAGAAAGGACTGAGCAGAATACTCTATACTAACATCAATTCCATATGATGTTTTGAACAAAAAACAATGCAGTTTCTATGAAAGAATGTACACAGGTTCTAACTCAGAGGAGACCAATTCCTTATAATCTTCCCAATGGCCCAATCCATATACACAAACAATTTAATTTCATTCAAATGACCAGTCCTACTAACTGAAAGCATAATTGTTTGAAGCACTGTCTATAGTTTTATCCTATAAAAATCACACTGAGAGATTATGAACTCTCAGAGCCTGTATTACAAAACCCAAAAAAACAACAAACCAACCAACCTGAATAAAACTGGCTTGACTCTCATTCTCTGCTCCATTCATGGAAAAAATAAAGTATGGTATTATCCTGGTATCCTGGTATAATTTTGTCATTGCCACCTTGGCTGTGAAGCATGAGTAAATAGACAAATACCACTTTCATTCTGTTTGGTTTTGGGTTTTTTTCATATGCCACATAACACAAAATAATGGAAAAAATAGCCAGTTCTGGAAAGACAACTTCAATCAGTAGATGCTCATTTGCTTCCTAAATGCTGTGTAACCACTGCAAAAGTACACTGCTTAGAAGATAATGCGAGCATTAAGATACTAACAAAACTAATCAAGTCAGGTATTTGTCAGATGTGCAGAAAAGCAATACTGCTATGATTGCAGCTCTATTTCTTGCACACTGTTTATTAGAAGGCTTTAACAAGATACAGCCTGGCTTGCCCTAGAAAAACTCATGACAGGAGTATCATTGTGTACTGAGCAGAAATCAAAACTAGTCAACATAAAAATAAAACCAGAAGAAGGTGGAGGACAGGACCAGAGAAAAATAACTTCGGATGTTTTTTTCACTTACTCTTCAGTATTACTTGGAACAACTCCAAATGCAACATTTTCAGGTATAAAATGTGATTTTGAAAGTGATTACATTACTTGTTTTTCTGTGAATTCTATTTTGTAGGCAAAACTAAGGAAAACTCTGAGACAACTTCCAAAATTGGCTACAAACCATGTATTTGTTTGTAACTGAATACTAAGTATAGTGTAATTTAGTAACATACTTAAACTGCTGCCTGAGTACAAGCCTCAACCAAGCAGTCCTCTTATATATGTAACTTAAATGTGAAGGTACCAACTGGTTGGACTGAAGTTTTGAGAGTTCCAATTTCTTCTGAAAGCATTGCAAATTCACTCACATCAGTGGAGTCTTCATCAAACCCACCAAAATGCAGCAATTTTCTATCACGTTACTTTAAACTATGCAGAGTTGCTGCTCTTAATTGTATCATGTTTACTGAATAAACATGGTCTATGCTTATTAAACTATGCTTATGAAACACGGTCAGATTTTTCATTTAAAAAAGGACATTTCCTACATATTTTTTATTTACCCAAGCTCTTCAATGTAAACTGTACATAGCAGAAACTCTTTACATCCATTACCCAAACTGCCACGTTAGCTTTTCACGCTGTAGTGGATAGTCTGAAAATACCTACTTGTACTAAAATATTTTTGACATTTTTGAGAAAACATTCAAAATCCTCAGTTGCAGTTATATGCTGCTCACAGATGCCCTCTTTAACAATAGTTCTAAATTTTGAAACAGGACACTGTCTTTACCCACACACGTCAGACAGAAAAATACATCTAATGCAAAATGTGAACAGCAAAATAGAAACATATAATGCTGTGAAGAAATAAAAAGCACATTACAATGATGTTCAGACAGACACTGTAACTATTCATAACTTTTTCTTTCATTATTAAAACATCCTAATGCTTTACTTAACCACTTTTTAGGTCTTTTCTCTGACAACATCACTTACCATAACACTTTTGAGTTGCCTCATTCTGTTTGTGACCAGCAGGACACTTGCACTCATATGAACCTACTGTATTAATGCACGTTCCTCCTTGGCAGACTCCCGGAATAGCCTGGCATTCATCAACATCTACAAAGATAGAAAAGTAGTATTGCTTGACATAGGACACAAAATTTCATCATGGTTTTTGCTGAGCTCTGAAATTATTTTTTAAAATAACCATGGCAAACCCCAGCATATTTCTCCACTTCAGCACAAGTGTAAGATATGACAATGACAGCAGTAAGGTCACTCAGACCTTTATGTGTGTTGTGTTTGAGTATGTATAAGCTCAAGATGTATTTTATGTATTGACTTATGGCTTACATAGCTTTCAATATTTAAGAAGTGTACTTAAGTCAAATCTGTACAACTTACTGTGGTACCCCGTTCCCTCAGATTGTTCCTTATACATGTTCATTACCAAACACAGATTCTCATCTTGAAACTATCTGTACCTATACATATGAACTACCCTCCTGTCCAATTAACTAAATATGATAATTCTTGCAGGATATTCTTTCTGGACAGAAGTCAAACTACTCAAGTCAAAGGACTATTGTCTATTGCCATTCAGCCAGCGTAAGTTGCTTGGCAAATGATCTGCATAACTTTATTTACTTAAGTAGTAAGCTGGACTAGAATACCATAGATTTCTTCAGGCTAGACTGTTAAAGTTAAATACATGCTCTTAAAAATACATTGCCGTTTACATCATACTTTCAGTACCTTCCTGTTGTATTTTACTACGTGCTACTTCCAGTTCAAATTGTGCTCAGTTTTTCTTCCCCACTCTGATTTGTTTATACATAGAAACTTTCTTTCTGTAGGATTTTATACAAAACTATCCCATGACTCCATGTGTAAGTACAAATGGGCAGGTAAAGTAATACCAAGGATCAGAGGCCAGTAGCCACTGCTACAGCAAACTAAAATGCCTCGCACACAAGGAAAGGGAGAACAGGCCCTAGACAAGTGCATGATATACATACATACTGTTTGTGGGTATTTAGCTTCTCAGTAGCTTTTTTTGCAAATCCAGTAAATCTAGAGCTATCAGAGAGTTCAGAATTAAGCTACAATACTAATTCCATCACAGCAAAATTTCAAATGCATACAGATGTTCAGAGAGGAGCTTCAGGCTTGGAAGTTTTGTGCCAAAACCTACAGTAGCTCTTCTGTAATATCTCAGGTAATAATTCTTGTCAAACACTTTTTCTCTTTCACAGAAGAGGCAAAAAAAAATTGATTTTGTCACATCTCCACACTGTGAAACAGAAACAAAAGAAAGTGCCATTTTGCAGGCTGTAAAGAAGGGAGCCACAAGGCTTCCAAAGAGTTTACTCTGTGCAGTGCTCAGTTTCAGACTACTTTCTCTTATTGGATTATAATTAAGTATTGAATTTAGTTACAGAGCAAAAACAATACACTGCCTATTTTAAAACCCTACAATTTTATTTAACTCCTTCCTCCATTATGAATAAAATACCTATTTCAGATTACGATATTTTTTAAGCATTTAGGAAAAATATATTTTTTTTTCCCCAGATTTTTCCTTAGTGCCAAATAAAACACAGAAGTTGAACCATTACCGTATTTTCCATTGTCAATCAGTTTTCCTGTTAGCTTGCATGCATTATTAAATGAAGCAGCTGATAAACTTTATTTATGATGCCTAAGAAAGCGTCTCTTTCCTTTTCACATTCATGTTTTTTTTCTTTCCCTCACTTTCATAACCAGTCATTTGGCACTCAGAATGCAGACAACAGAGAGATACAGGTGGGGCAGGACAAACATATTAATAGTGGAATACAGTACTCCTTTTCAGCACCATGTTTATTATCTTGAAGCCCTTACAAGACACTGAAATTCCACCCAAGTCTGAGGATTATTGCCTTTCCTGGTTTTCTTACTCCTGGTGTTTGTGCTATAGATAAAACCTATGAGATATGCCTTGCCTTACTTACTCGTTAATTAACTTACTCATTAATTAACTTACTCGTTAATTTAGGCAGGTGTAGTTCCTCATAGTCAAGGAAGAAGGTTTTGTTTGTTTGTTTTAAACCCGGACTTGGTTTTGCTGGAGAAATTTGCATTTAGTTCTTGAATCTAGGCTGATTTAGTCAGCACAACACTGTGTTCAACTGGAACAGTTATACTGTAAATGGATTAAGGAATTTATCAGAGGTTTAAACTTCCTGCAAGCATTTTTCTTCTAAATGGCTAGTGCTTGGTGCATTCTAGTTTGCCTGGAAAGCCAGCTTATTGTCTCTGAAATATTTAAAAACTCGGACATGACTTAGCAACACAGAGACAGGAGATAGGTTCCATCTTTTATTCACACTCAGGCCACCCATTAGCTCCCTTCAGATTAAAGCTAATATCCTATTTGTATTTTGACCCTTGGGCCTCAAAATGCATTTATCACACAGTATGCCTGTGCCTTGTGTCCTTTATTAATGCTTATTTAAAGTAAGGCAACTGTGTCAGCAAATCAGTGGTTAAAAACAATGACTGGTGTTATCTTTCAGTTTTGCAAGTCAAAGATGTCAAATAATAGTGAATTAATGGCAATAGAATCGGGAAATTAATACTTTACAGAAACAGAAAAGGTATCACTGAAGCCGTGAAATAAAATTTTAAGATCTATTAATTCCATTCACTTCTTTCAATTTGAATCCTATGATTTTAAAATGGCAAATAAGCATCAAGCTCTGCTGAAGTCTGAAAAGCCAATAACAAATTATTCAACACAGCATAATGCGTGTCCAGAGGAGAAAACACAAATGGTATCCATATGAAAGGTAAGGTCCTTGAATCACACTAGCTTGCTCTTCTGTGCTAATATCACTCTTAATTTGTGAAGGCTTATATGTTAACTATTCTAAGTCATAATCATGTCAGAAAAGTCTGGAAAAACCAACCAGATAATGATAGATAGTGTACAGAATTACTCATTGTAGAAATCTGGCTTAGATATGACGATTCTTTTTCAACTGCTAAACCCTAAGAGACTATATAAGAAGGAACTAACGAAGAACATCCTGTTTCAATGAAGTCCACAAGATAGAAGAGTGCCAGAAGTAACTGGCCTCATCCAAACAGTAAAACTGGGGTAAAAGGTAAAAAACAAAAGGGGAAGATCATGACCACCACACAATTAGGGACCAAGAAGACCTACCCCAACATAACACCCTCAGGGAGTATGCATGTTGATTTAAACACAAGTGGCCAATAATGAATGTAGTATAAATCACTACACAATGAATGTGTAGTCCCCTCCCTTCCCCCCCCCCCCACGTTGTAATAGTTATTTTTATGATAGCAGGATGGGATCCTTGATGACACTGTTGATACTGTCGGTAAACCAAACACATTAATTCCAAATAGTACATTATCTAAAAGTTATTACCTAACACTCTTCGTTATGAATTGGTATCTTCACCCATCTTCTCTCTTTTGTCCAGTCCCTTTCAGTACCTTTAATATTCATCACAGTATGTTCCTACTATAGATCATTTTTGAGAATATTACCTCCTGCATTGGCTATACATACTTTAAAATATCAGCAATAGTAGCAGGAAGAAGAATCTTTTTATTTTCAAAAGCTATTCAGTCAGGACTACTTTTCTCTCCTTACTACAAAAACTTAGCTGTCTGTCTGAAGGGAAAGGCTGTAGCTGAGAAATGAACTGTCAAGGAATGCAGGAACTGCGAAAACATCCAAACCAGGATTTCTGACATTATGATGTTCCTAAGGCCATATAGCAATGGCAATAAAGTACTTTCAAGTGAAACACTGGCATTCTTCCTACTTGAATTCTTGCGAACAGGGATGTCTGCATAGCTACAATTCCTGTTTAACCAATGACTGAATAGAAACAGTTGGGTAAACAAACAAACAAACACACACAAATGCACCAAAAAACCCACAAAACCAAACAATTTGAATTTTTATTCGTTTTGATTCTCTAATTTTTTAAAAGCTAGTTATGATAATAATGAAATAACAATACCTACTACTACCTCCCAGCTACTACAATGCTCTATACAACTACATCACTCAGAGAACGTAAATAATCCTGAAAAGGTGCTGAAGAGACATTTCAGATACACACAGGATTGCAACATGAACATCCTGCAAAGAGCAGGATCAACTTCATACTCAGTACTAAGTCTTGTCACACTCTGACATCTAATATATATTGAAATTATGTTTGATTTTCCTACAATATGGCTTGCAAGATCTACTGATTTTGACTTAGTTGTATAAATTCCCAAAGTAGGCTATCTGCTGTTGTGAGCATTCACTTCAAAAACGCCAAACATTCAGACTATGGGCTGAGTGAGTCTGGTCTGATCAATATGCAACAAAGACACAGTTTTACTGAACACCAAGGGTGTTTGTGTTCCTTTAATAAATGTCTCCATAAATCTGATGTTATCAGCAGAAAAAAAAAAAAAAAAAGCATTGAAAGGCACTAGCCAGATCCCTGTATTTATTTCAAATACCCCCAGAGAAAGTATTTAATGCCTGTCTCATCTGACGTTTCTATTTCATGAAAAGAAACCTCCTCAAAATAGGAGTTATCACACCTAGAGAACGACTGCTTCCTGCACTGCCAATACTCCACTGTTGTTAAAATTTTTGTAGTACCCTCCCAGAGCTCCATCTTGACCCCTTTATTTTCTTCTTCACAGTTCACCTCTGGGTAGTCATACCAACTATCATTATTGCAGCTTCTGTCTATGCACAACTCATAGATTTACCACCCTTTACTCCTTCTACTTCGATTAAATTCTCCATTCACCTTTCTCTGACAGGATGACTTTGGTAGAGAAATTTTAAGAGTTGATTGATTACATTTCCTTGCATTACTACAGTGTAGTAGCAAGTACCTCAGTCCCAATTTGTCTGTTCAGTATGGCCCTTAGCTCCCTCCTAGAACTTCTACTTTAATGACTGCTGGAAGGTTTTTTGACCCCCTGTGAACAGCACTGCTCTATGGCTTTTTTCTAGAATTTTCATACCTAGCTGCTGTGAAATGCTAGAGATTATTTCTACAGAATGCACCCTAATACAGAGTTTGGTAGACAGTGCCTCCACAGGGTCAAGTGCTACATCCAGTCCCTTCCTCCAGTGGAGTGGTCTGATAACTCAGGACAGAAAAACCAACATGTTACCAACATGCAAACATCACAGAACTTAGGTCACGGGAAATGACAGCTACTCAAACTCATGATTATTGGCAGTAAAGGCAATGACTTTGTGTAACAAATTCTTTGTCTCTCCTCTTCCACACAGAAAATCTAACGTTTCTTCACCTGTTTGTACCTTACCATCATCTTGTAACATCACATGCTAAGTCCTGACACAAATATAATCAGATTTTCCTATATAGTAATAATATGCCAAAAAACATAGCAAAAAATATGGCTATTTAAGCTTCCTGTTTATCCATCATACAAAGTAGACTACCACACTGTTTCTATGTTTCACAATGGTATTCTGGAATAACATTAACTGTGTAGCTTGAAAATATCTGTCACACAGAATAAACTCGCAGGAAAAGAAAACACAGTACTGTGGGCATGGGTGCTAAACATCTCTACTGATCTCTTACATAATTTAAATGAAGTCCCAGAAGCTAGGCAAGAATCAGTCTGGCAGAGAAGTTTTAAGAATCCATTCTATCTGGCCAACACCTGCATCATACAAAGGAGTTTGACTTGGAGATTGTAAACCAATGTGCATGTCTTTCAGTATGATATTTCTGTTTAAGACATTTTTATGAAAAGAATGTCTAAAATACACTAATCACTTCCAGATGAACAGTACAATATAAGCCATTACATGCAGAGGCCTATTTCTGACATATAAGGAAAGTGCAATCAAATTTGGATGCTTTAAGCAGAGTAAGCAGAGAAAAAACAGGAAAGCAAATATTTGAAATAAAGAAAAATTAAGGGATTTATTGTTCCTTGAAATGAATAAAAGTATTTTTAATAAAATAGATGCTTTTCCTAAGATAATGCTGTGAGGAGTTCCACAGAAGTGAATTTGAGCTAATAGCTTCAGTTGTAGTTCCAGATCAATCATACCACTATGTGAATGAAAACTGACGGAAAATCCAAAAAGATGTTACATCAAGGTTTAATTTCTAAGAATTAAAAATCCTAAAACATCTTGACTTTTTCTCATTTTTTCAACTAAAGTTCATACGAGAACTCTTACCAAGAACTCTTATGGAGTAGAAATCCAGGCAAACAACTGACTTTGTAAGATTTGTGCCATTTTAAGCCACAGAACTATGACACAGTGTAGGGAAAAGCATCACTACTACAATATGACAGACCAGTTGAGGTTGGAAAGGACCTCTGGAGGTCACCTTGTCCAACTACCCTTCTCCAGGAAGGGCACCTGCAGTAGGTTACCAAGTATCATGGCCAGATGTCAACGTAAGATAGTTGCCTGATTGGTGCTCTACTGCAATATATGATGGCTCTGCTCAACATCCATTCTGACCTTTTCATGGTTGGTATTTACGGCACTTTTTCCTGGCCCTTGAGTTTTGTTCTGTATGCACACTAGCTAAAATCTGGAAGCACATCCAAATTTTATCAAAAGTAAGACACAGAACACACATAAGGAAACCAGTGATTTTAAACAGCCACAAAGTTCAGCAACACAACAGTCATGCACAGTTTAAACCAGAAGGCTTACCTTGACATGCTCCAGTGCGAATGTTAGGGATGAAGCCACGACGGCATGGCTGAGGTTGAGCAGGGCACATTTCACAGGGGTGTCCCCATGCACGCCCAATGGTTGCACAACAGAGGGTTTTTGTGCAAACAATTCCAGTTAGCTGACCCTGACACATCTGGTTGTTAACTTGTGTGAAACATGGGCCAGTTCTGTAATCTGGAAAAAAAAAAGAACACTATATTATACAAGACAGTGTACTAGTAACTACAGAAGGAATCTTTTTTTAATCCAGTAGACACCCATATTAAGAGAATTCCAAGAGTACCTGGACATGTAAGTTATGTTGCTGTTTACAGAAGCAGCACGACACCTTCCACTGATGGTAATGATTTTCACAAAATGAAAAATGATGGTAATGATTCTACCTTTCAATTTCTTTCTTTCTCACAGATGCAAGTAATGAAAAGCAGCTGGACACAAAATTGATCCATCCATTGACAATATATCCAGTAAAATCCATAATAAGTGAAAGAGTTTCATAAACAAGGAAACAATCAAAAAAGCAGACCAGATAAAGAAGACAAGAACTGGAAACTGGTTTTTTACTCCAAAGTTACTTCATGGCAATACATCAGGGGGAACTACAGATCACAGTAGCCACACATTTGTTCACTCTACATTGATCAACATCCATGCCAGCAACCATTACAGAGTCAACATTCCTGCTGGAATGCTTAAAATAGTACTACCTACTGAGGACTACTCATAGGCCACCATGTATTTTCAGAGGAATAATATGAGATAATACAACCTATTCAAGCCACACTGAGTACACTGAAAATAGCATACAAACTATCTGAAAATATAATCCCAGGCAAATTCCTGTAAATAGTTAATTTACTAAGGTTCATCCTTAGTATAAAGAGAATTTTTTTTCTTTACCTTATGAGGCAACACAAACTGG
The DNA here is from genome assembly GCA_027560015.1 of Chloroceryle amazona. Taxonomy (NCBI): domain Eukaryota; kingdom Metazoa; phylum Chordata; class Aves; order Coraciiformes; family Cerylidae; genus Chloroceryle; species Chloroceryle amazona. Next base: position 52,246 of record JANHFX010006562.1, read on the forward strand.
GAACAACAATTAACTGAAATTCCCTAGGAATAAATGAGAACCAGATGGCTGCTCGAGGCCAGATTTCATATCCTTACAGAAACTTTAAGGCTGTGGGGGGAGGAGAAGAAAATGCAAAGCTTCCACTCAGATTGAGCAACATGAAAGAAGACATAACAGTGGGGTTATGGCTACTCTCCCTGATATCCTGTCCTATTCTCTTTTTTTTTTTTTTTCTCTACTGAAAACAGATTCCAGTACTGATATGTGGGTCACACACTTTCTTCCACATGCTTTCATTAGTGTGCAACTGGTTTTGCAACCAAGCAACACACTGGACAATTGACAGCTTTTAGAATTTGATGCTTTCATCCTGAATAATAAAAATAAGAGCTTTGACATCTTTAGAAAAGGAGAAGGTCTTCCCAATGAGACCTTATATTGTTTCCTTTGCATTAAGACATGAAGTTCTTAAAGGAAAAGCTAGCTCAAATAGAAAAAAATGTTCTGCTCCCTATCTCTGATAAGTCTCATTCAGGTATCAGTCTGGGAAAGACGTTTACGCACAGTTATTCATACACATTGGCAGTTTATATCAACTGGGCTGTTCACTTTAAATAAAGGTAAGCAAGCACTTAAGTATGTGTAACAAAAATGCCTACCAATAAAAGGAAATTAAAAGTTCTTAAATCTTGATACAGACTGTGAATTTTAATCTTTCTTGATTTTTATTAGAAAATACTCTTCAGAGTTATGTCTTTGAGCTTCCCCTGTGCCTATCAAAGCCAAAAAGATAGCACTTTTAGTAAAATATGTACTGTATAAAAGAAAATCCTGTTAATTACAAAAGGTTCCAGTGATCCAACACACCGATTTCATCCAACATACTGGAAGAAAAGCAGCTTTACAAAAGTCTCAGATTAATTAAGTTTGAGGCTGTTGCCAAATCAGAGAGATATAATTTTTTAACATAAAATACAGATCCTGATGACCGATAGAAGAAGATGGTGATTTTGTCAAGCTATAGCCTCACATGAAAACTGACAAATACTTAACTCCAACCAGCTCCAGTAACTCACTGTAATCTTGCCTGCATTGTAGTTAAGGGGTAAGGGTAAGGAAAAGACTCTGTCACAGATTATGACTGTATATTTCTTTCATGTAAAGTTCACTCAGGTGTCACAAAGATTAAGGGGAATATGTGATAGACTGCATTTAACCTGCACATCATCAGCACTGACCAGCCTGCTATCAGAAAAAAACTAGAACTGCTCATATTTTAAGAACTGAAAGAAATGAAAATAAATCCTGACTGGTGAAAACAAATGGGAATTTGGCTGTTGAATCCAATGACAACACTATTTTGTTCTTGGAAAACATTACTGTACTCTTCAGCAAATAGCAGTATTATAATTTATTGCCTAACTTTATCTGTAAAACCATTCTCTGTCACACAGTGAAAATAATGATCTTCAAATGCATGGAAAAATCTTTCACTACTGCTCTCTATAAGCAGACTCCCATTCTAATGTCAACTAAATTGATACACCACAAACATGACAGTAATAAAAATTACTAAAAAGTGTCCACTCATTTGATTTTATCAGTAATGATTGAGCTACAAACAGTAGGCAGATTTTGGGAATGTCTGCAGTCTAATCTATGTATCAATAACTGACTGATTGTAACTTTCACACTGCAGAATTTTTGGCAAGTGATGACTGCAGTCAGATCAATAAAGACTGAGTCCTGAAAACTGAGACTTATTTTAGACTCCTCACTAATGAGATTCTCAAAAAATATGAAGATGAAAAAGACCCTTTACATACCATTAGACACATTAAGAATCCCATTCTAAGATACAATCACTATGGCAAGAAAGTAAGATTTCTAGCAGTGCAGGGGTGCATGATCCACAGATATGTATGGGAATACCAAATCCTGTCCTACTTCTGAAGTTGTATTCCGCATCAGCCCGAGTAGGCATGGATGTGTTTGCAGAGGCCTACTTAATGTGCAATTCCTTTGCAGAATGTGGGCATGATGGCTGGTCATGTATTCCTTACTCTATGTACCCAAAGGGACTCAAGCTCTTCATGGGGGAATGCCCCCCTATAATGAAATCAAGTAATGATATATTACACACCTCTAAAATTTCAAAAGGTTGCATTCACCAAGACTGATAATTTTGACATCCCCGATCACTTTGGAATGCCTGTTTTGCAAATAAGTAGTTCTGTTGGACAGCATTGTATTTTTATAGCACACATTATACAGGGGTACATTTTCTTCTAGGACCAATCTTCGGATAACATGAAGCAATTACAGTAGGAGTATAAAAACAAATTATGAACTTTTATCTTTAATGGTTGGTGATGCAAAGGAATATTCTGGCCAAAGACCTTCCATTTAAGAAATCTGAAATTCAATCAGACAAGAGTAAACTTGAACTTAAACTTGAGTTGTGAATTGTATAGGAGCTGCATTACTTTCCTGTGAGACATAAGATGATTATTTGTATAATCTGCCAATCTTAATAATAAAAAGTTCAGTTTGGAGGGTGTGTTTGAAAGAAAGATGAGAGAATATAACCAGACTACAAAGAGTGTTTGTGAAAGGGAATATGAATGAGTTAGATACTCATAGGAGTGATACCAATAGACCCATGCTTAATATATCCTATTAAGTAAGAAACACACACTATGGAAACTGATACGTATGTGCCTACCCCTGCCTTAATAAACACAGAACGCATCAATCAGGTTCTATAACCAAGCAACTTCTACCATTGTAAGTCTGCGGGAAGGCATCTAAATAGATGACTACTGTAATTTAAACTGTAGAATAACAAATGAAACTATTATTAAGCTTTCAGGTAGATTTACAAATAAAAATAAATTCAACCCAAACTACTGAGGTCCTAATTAACACTTCAGAATGACATATAAGCAAAAAATCCTGAACTCCTAAGAGAATGTGCAGCTTATATAACCTTGGGCTACAGAAACAAAAACCTAGAAGCAGACCATGTCCAGGTAGCAACAGGGAAGCATTCTACTATCTGCACCCAGCAAGAGTGGTCCTTTGCACAGCTATGGCAACTGCATTACAAACAAGACACTGGAAAATTGGAATGATTATGCAAAGAGTCCAAAGAATAATTTAAGATTTCAGAAACTTTGCTTTATAGTAATATAGTTTTAAAATTATCTGTAACAAATCAATCCCTACTAAAAATCTTCATCCATTCAGTTTATCCAAAATGAAGTCTAAAGAGTCTGAGTAGTGTCTCGTCTTCTAAGAGGAAAATGTAAGATTTTAAATAATGAAGTGAAAGCAGGGATGTTTGGACTAATAGTAAAGTACAGGTATTTAAATAAAGGTCTCTAGTCACGTAATATATTTTTACTTATGGGAAGCAAACACCCTAAATCTAGATGCCATTCTGAAGACACTTTGTAGATTCAAATGAAGCTGTAAATTAGATTAAAAAAAATCTGAAATTCTATGGTTTATAGAGTCAGTCAGACTATATTATTATAGTGGTACATCTGACCTTAAAAACCCTGAGCTTATGAATCAATCATATTTTCCATACTGTTTTTCTTGTCTTACTGTTAGGTGTTCCTTGATTTTCTCCCTTCCCAGCATTGCTGCCAGAATAATTTTGCCAGAAAGAACATATGTTAGAACATATGTTATAAATCACGGTAACTTGCTTCGGTGAAAGAAAGCAATTTTCAGCAAATACGTGATATGCATTTTTTTAACCTCAAAAAATTATGTTCAGTATACAATCATAGAATAATTTAGGTTGAAAAAGACCTTGAAGATTATTGAATCCAACTGTTAAAATGGCACTGAAAAGTCTACCACTAAACATATCCCTAAGTGCCACATCTACACATCTTTTAAATACCTCCAAGGACGGTGACTCCATCTTTTGCCTGGGCAGCCTGTTCCAGGGCTTGATAAGTAAAGAGATTATTATTATTAATGACACCTCAAAAATCCATTTCATACATCATCATTATTAGATAAGCAACCTAATACATGGGTTCTGGAAGGTAGTATCTGCTGTTACAGTTACTGAGAACTTTGCTCCCTTCCAAAAGAAAAATCAGCACAGTAGGTGAAGGTCCAGGAGACTGGATTCTGCATCAGGCAACCTTCAGAGCGGAGAGATTAAGTCTATATTAGCAAAGATCTGAAGTGAAACTCACCTTGCTAGAAGACGTTCCAACAAGAAACACGCTGGATAAGCAACTGTCTTTATTACACCTCAGACACAATGCCATGGCAAATTTCCCCACAACTTGCACTAATATTCAGAGGTCTCCAGAAACCTGAAACATTTTTAGTGCTTGCTGCAGTACCTGCTCCTTGATTACTGATGAGATTTTTCAAAGAATCTGTTATTTTAATTTTGCACTTTTCATTGTGAAAACTAAATCCTTTGGTAATTGAAAGTGTAATAGAGCTTCATCTTCCTGCAGTGCGAAATCTCACAATGTGTGACCCTTACCACAGTATCAGCAGAGCTGGAAGACCTGGACATACCCCACTGGGCATAAATGACAGCATTATGCAGACTTTGTGTTTCCAAAAAATGGGAGATGAGGGCTTTCCTTGGTTTACTTTTCACCTGAGTATAAAACGGTGGGTAATACTTGTACTTGAGTTCAGACCACAAATCTGAAATGTATGCATATGCAAATATTATTCTTCTTGTTCAACTCCAACATCTGTAGATCATAAGTCACAGTATGCAAGAAGATATTTAAACATTACAAAGGTACGTATGTTTGCTTTATTAAAGATTATCTAAAATAGTTTTTCCTTCAATATTTTAATCATCCTAATATGGCAAAATACTCTTTTTGCAGTAATGTTTCACTGCCAACACCAAGAATTCACCAAGGATAACAAGATAACAAGAAGTTAGATGAATTGTACTGATTCAGGCTTGGTATAAGTAAAGCATTTTTTCAAAGGTGACATCCAACAAGTTATGGAAAGAAAAGATTGCTGGCTGAAAATGAGAGCTAGTCCCTTGGAAAATGAAAGAGACTTGGCAAAACTGATGAATTCTCTTGGAAAAAATAGTCTACAGGCAATACAGCTATTTAGACTAAGAAGTTCATGTAAAACAAAGCCTGAATAGTAAAGTCGAAGCCTCCTTCTCCTGACTTTTTTTTTTGAAAGAAAACATCTGTGTCATGTCCTTAATTATTTCATACAATTACGTTTATGATTAATGTAAATAATGAACACCAAAGTTCCTTAGTAATTCTTTGAAGCCAGTGATTTTTACAGAATTTACTTCGGCATGTAATAGTGAAGGGAAGTTTAGTTGAAAAAGACTGTGAACATTTATGTTAAATATGAAGACTTGAATATTTTTATACATCTGATATGCTTTCATTTTTAGGCTGAATTTTCACTACTGTTCTACTGGTCCCACAAGACAATCTCTGACCCGCTTCTGCTATGCAATATTTTCCATCACACGAATTCCTGCAATTGATTAGGCAACTTAATATACACATAGCAATTCAAAAGGGAGTGGAAGGCAGCTCTAAATGAAAGAAGGAAAAAAAGCATGTTTCATGCAGTAGTCTATGTTGGCTTTGTAGCTTTTAGTGAAATTCCAGTTTCCACCAGTACCCCCGTCACATCCATTCTAAGCACATTCTCATTTTCCTGTTGCGGGAACAGCAAAAGCAGCAATTTTCCAAAATCAAGGTTCCAGGGTTTGCACACTCATTTTGACATAATTGACATTATGTCACTTTTAAGCAGATAATTATCTGCAGATCTGAAAACTTTAAAATTACAAATAACTCATTTTTATGCATCTAAGCACATGGGAAAGGATGGCAAAGTACTAGATAACCAACAATATTTCTTAAATATAATGCAATTTTCTGTAATCAATCTGAACATTAAGGTAAATGCTTCTAATATTTTAAGACACAAAACATGTTGAAAAATACACACACACACACAAAAAAAAAAAAAAGGGAAAGACAGAAACATGGAAATACTTTGCTTTTGTCATTTCTGCCATTTCATTGCTTTCAGAAGCAAAGTATTTCCATATACTTAAAAATATCTTGGTAGAAACTGTTGCCATATGCAACTGCAGCATAATACACTGACTGCTACAAAATTTCAAGTGTAAAAAAAAAGCTGGGAAATAAATTTACCCAAATCTTGGTTCCAGCAAGACCTCCAATTTTGCTTTGTTTGGAGCTTCTTGTAAATGTATATATTTCCTTATAGTTCCACAAGCCCTGCTACTATATAAAGTTTACATCCAAATTTGGATCTTGGACTCTAATGAAAAATCTCTGTGAGGAAATACTTAACACACGGGCTGACACACAATGGAATATTAATCAGCAGCTATTACAGGAAGTTACAGGCTGTATTACACCTGTGCAACACGTGCATGGAGTAAGAAATTACAAGAATAACTTTTTACAAGATACAGAAGTTCATACCTACTATCCTGATACTAGCTTCTTACATCTTTATTTTGCTGTCTAGAAAATTCAAAACAGTGAAGTTAGTCTGTGTATGATACCAGCTACCGCCCTCTCAAGTTTCGCCTTTGAGTAAGAGGAATTCCCAGCATACTGGCATTATGGTCCACAACTAGGCTCCTTCATAAGTACAACACAATAAATAATACCTGTCCCCAAAGTCTCAAAGCTTGAAATTTTAATTGAAGGGAAAACAGAGATTTTCCTGCCACCTAAGTCCACCAAATACCAGAATAAGAGTGAAGTCAAGGCCATTTAAACTCAACATGGAGAGCACACTGTACTACCAACAAAGCTTTGTAGGTGGAACCAGGGAGTGCAGAAAGATTTTCTGTTACAGCCTGACAGACGGATGTTTAAATTTTCAATGACAGAAAGGATTCTCCTTACCTCTACTGAAACTCTGCACCCTTCACAAAATATTGTATTCAGATTTCATTGACAGAAAAGATTTGCCCATGTCATGAAAAGAAAAAGGTATATGGGACTCTGAAAAGCCAGACAAATGCACATTATATTAATTCCTTCATATCCCAACAATTAAGAAGTAAATACCTTGCTATATGCTTGTGAGGAAAATATGATTCATTTCTAGACCACAATCTAAAAACTTCAGTTACATCTTCAGTTACAGGGACCCAGACAAGCTGGAGAGGTGGACCCAGGTGAACTTCATGAGGTTCAACAAGAACAAGTATAGGGTCCTGTACCTGGGTCAGAACAATCCCCACTATCAATACAGGCTGGGGGATGAGGTAATAGAAAGCAGCCCTGTAGAAAAGCACTTCGGGGTGCTGGTGGATGGGAGAAAAAAAAAAGCTCTCAAAATATGCCTGAAACTAATAATGGTTTCCATAGGCTGGCACTTAGGATCATTTTTT
>JANHFX010006563.1:0-15127 GCA_027560015.1 Chloroceryle amazona
AGAGGCTGTCCCTTTCCTCCTGACACTCAGCCCTCAGATATTTATAAACATTTATCAAATCCCCTCTCAGGCTTCTCCAGACTAAAGAGCCCCAGGTGTCTCAGCCTTTCCTCCTAAGGCAGCTGTTCCAGTCCCTTCAGCATCTCTGTAGGACTCTCTCGAGCAGATCCCTGTCTCTCTGGAGAGCCCAGAACTGGACACGCTACTCCAGGTGAGGTCTCACCAGTGCAGAGCAGAGGGGGGAGCAGAACCTCCCTCAATCTGCTGAACACGCTCTTCTTAATGCACCCCAGGATGCCATTGGCCTTCCTGGCCAGTAGGATACTGATTTGTATTTGCAATTGGTATCATAGGGTGCTAATCAATATTTAGGAGTCTAAGGGACCCAAAGATGAGAAATGAGGTATACCCAAAAAAGGAAACAAATTTCTCCTATTTTTCCTTACAACTGGGTGTGACTTGTCAGTGGCCTGTATATATGGACATGAAAAATGTTTTAGGTGCCTCCAGGTTCCAGATGAGTTCTCGAATATGTTTGTTCTTGTGAGGGCTGGGAAGTGGAGCAGGATGCTAGAGCACTGCCAGTGATTCTGAAAACTTTGGAACATTTCCAAGCGCTACACAGAACTGAAGGACAGCATTTATTTGCTTAACTCTGTAATGAGCTCTTCCATGCTCCTTTTTTCTCTGAGGGCTAAGACCCTCTTAGGGTCTGCAGTTCCACTTCTTTCCAGCTCCCGAAACGATGAGAAGTTCTTTTATCTTTCTCTCCTCGTCCTTCCCAGGATGAAGGCCGTGCGTTGGGATACGCAGGAAACCTCTGAGTGATTGCTGTTAGCGGGACTGCCTGCTTGCTTTCACAAGTGTATCATTTCAGATGGCTTTCAAGAAATAAAGGATTGTTAGATGTCACTGTTGCCTTCTCATTTGACAAACACAAACAGTGGCCTGTTAAGAAAAATGTAGCGCTACTTTTCAGTACACAGAACCCATAATGTGGAGAAATACATTCTGTTTAATCTCTATCTCTTCTAAAAGCCTCAAAAATGCTTTCTTTCATGCTCCCAATCTTTATTTATGTGCAAAGACTTGCTCAAGTGACTAAATTCCCCAAACAGCTCAAAAGCTATTGTGATAAGAACAGGGAGTGCTCTTGACAATGTGTTATGTATCAAATAGAACCCACCAAACACTTCAGGATGCAGTTTCAATGTATGATTTCATGGTTGTAGTGGTTTGCACTTTTAGCTTTCAGCTATGGATTATAAAAGGAAGGAAAATGGGTAGAATTCCTAAACTGCTTTTCTGCTTCAGAAATTTATGTTTATCTTAAATAGCAGAAATACAGTTTATGCATATAAGATCCATTTCTTAAAATAGTTCCTTAAAATGCAGTTTATTTATAAAATGATTTACTAGTAACCTGATTTTAAAAAGGCAAATAAGTGGTTTTTCATCTCTGAAGAATAATTAGCTCATGAAGGTACTCCAGTAAACATTTTCAGCATAAAATTGCACTTTAATTAGTTGTCAGCAGTGCCACTGTATGAATAGGGAACCAGTAGTCCTGTGTAAAGTACAGGTCCATTTAAAACTGGGTAGAAAACTGGTACATGTGTCTAATGTTTGAAAAGGTGTTCAAATTTTTCCTAACAAAAATTCATTAAATCCTATCCAGGCACAGATTTACCTTACAACAAAAGAAAAAGACTATTAAAATTTATTGGAATTAAAAGCAGAACTGCTCCACACCAATACAAGGTGATATCTCCTAGTAAGTTTGTGTGACTTGGATCTTTTCTTTGGAAACTTTGTAGAAATTTTACTCCTCATTAGTCTTCTAAGTGCCAACCTGGTCCACAAAGGTTGCTGTGTTCTTCCTGCAGCAAGTACGTGTTGTAAAGCTCTATCTCTGCATGTGACAAGTCTCTTCTCTTGACTTAAATTTGGTTTTATGGGTATGAAAGGCTGGATCAGTCTACTTAAACATACCACAGGAAAGAAAAGCTTTTAGTTTGCTTTAGGAGCTTTGCTTGCGCTTGAGATGGAGCCTGAGATCTTGTGATGGTCACACAAACAAAAAACCCTCTCCCCTTCAGGCTACTTATTGGTTTGTAATAAGTTAATGTGGAGGTGAATTGAAAAAATAGTCAAGCTAAATCCTCTTGAAGCTGTTTAGAACACTGTGAAGATCATCTCTACAAAGACTGTCCGTGCTAATTCAGAGATTCTCACTGCTTAGTATTTCAGAGGGTAAGTTTTAAGTGACGTAGGAAGAACACAGATCTGTTCTTTCCTTCTCTGCTTTTCTTTCTAAGATCTGTAAGTCAAGTGTTTCATGAATAGTTACTCATCCTGACTTGTCTTCATCCTGGGAAGACTTTCAGGCGAAACACATAAACCTTTTCTATATGTTTATGGAATTCAGTTTGTTTTCCAGCATTGCATACAGAGAACAATAAATCTTTTTTTTACTGATGGCTGGAACACCTCTCCTATAAGGACAGGCTGAGGGAGTTGGAGTTGTTCAGCCTGGAGGAGAGAAGGCTGGGAGAGACCTTATTGTGGCCATTCAGTAGTTAAAGGGGACCTGTAAGAAAGGTGGAGACAATCATTGTAGAAGTGCCTGTTGTGACAGGACAAGGGGTGATGGTTTCAAATCAAAGAAGGGTAGATTTAGATGGGATGTTAGGAAGAACGTGATCTTTCCTGCGAGGGTGGTGGAGCACTGGAACAGGTTGCCCAGGGAAGTGCTGGAGGCCCCATCCCTGCAGACATTTAAGGTCAGGCTTAAGCTTGAATGAGGCTCTGAGCACCCTGCTCTAGTTGAGGCTGGCCCTGCTCTCAGCAGGGAGGGTGGACCAGATGACCTTTAGAGGACCTTTCCAACCCGGGATGTTCTGTGATTCTAAGTGGGACAGTTTTTTGTTGTATGCTGTTGGTGTCTGAGTGCCTTTTCCACCGAGTGCACCAAGCTTTAGGATGCAGCTGTCAAGACACGTTTGGAAACCTGGATGCTTCTGCTCATTTGAGCTGGTACCACCCAGTGGGGACTAAGCAGTTAACACCAGCAGACGATCCAGATGAAGCATTCATTTGCACTGCGATTGCTTTATGGAAGCTAGTTGTCCTTGAGATTAATTCTAATATATATAATGTAAGCTAATGCTGTTGGTAGCAAAGTGTGCACTGTGTTTGCTCATTACTGGTGGCGATTGCTTTATCAGACTGCACCATGAGTGTATTTACTCTGCTGGGTATTTATTTCAGGACACCATCTCCAATGTGAAACTTAGTCTTTTGGAGAAGGAAAGTTATTGCTAAACTCATATTGCTAGCTATCTGAACTGTAAGCCTCAAAACTCAGATATTGACAGCAGTTCAGCGGTTGGGTTTTCAGTTGAATGTAGATCTGTTTCCACTCACTTCCAAACTCTGGTCTCTTAGGAGGCTGAATTTTAGGGGTGCTGCAGCAAGGAGTCCAGGAATGGACACACCAAATTTGTGTGCAGATGCTTAGGAGATACCTACTTTTGTGCAGGGATACCTGATGTACACTTAGGTTGGGCTCAGAGGAAGTGAAATACTGAATAGATGCACTCGGTAGCCTCTACTGAATCTAAGTGGAAAGGGATTTCACTGTGGTCGAGTGCAATGCTGAGATCAATCCTAAAGATCGTAGATGTGTGTTGGCATAGGCAGGCCTGTGTCAGGCAAGGCCATGCTGATAGGGGAGTTTGAATCCTCTCCAAAAAGCTTGCCTCCTTGAAACGATGCCACTGTGAATATACAGGTCTCAATTTCTGTCTAGGTACCCACTCTCTGTGTATAATACTGAGGCCTTGCTTCCAATAATATCTTGCAGCAATGAGTTTTACAAGCCTATTATTTGTTGCCTCAATGAGATTAGAGATACAGTTTTGTTGATGGCTCATTATATCCTGCTCGTTCAGGGGAGAAATAAAGCAAAACCCAGCCCTGAATGTGTGCTTCCACCCTCAGATACCAGGCCTATCAATACTGCAGGGGAGCCTTTTTTAGCTTCTTAATTCAACTTACAGAGGGAAAAGTGCCAAATAAGAGCAAATGTTTTAATTACAAGGAACAGTTTTTTGAGGTAAGACAATTGCTATGCTTGCAAAATGAATTTAATATGCTACAGAGTCTAGCAGAGTTTTTAATGAATGCTAAGTCTGAAAACACTGCATGAAGCAGCTATGGCTATATTTGCATATTTGCTCAGGATAATGGACAGAATTGCTTAATTAAATATTGTAAAAGGCAATAGTCTAATATACTCTGTGCAAGAAAAGTAAAACTATGAGATTCAGTAATTTATCTGATTGAACCTTTTGTATATTTAAGCGGTAAGTCTCAATAGGCTCTGCATTTTTGGGTAATTTTAACTCAGCTTGAGTGGTAATGGGAAATTTCATGATACAGGAGTCAGAAAAGGTTTTTACTCTACGCAAGCTGCAACCAAAACCCTGGTTCCATAGGAACTTAATCTTAGCTCTAAATACAAACTCAGATTGGGCTTCTCCCTACCTGGAATAGTACCCAAAATTCAGCATAAAATGTATCCTATGGATCATCATAATATATTCACATGTGTTAGTGTGTAGTACATATGATGTGTATATTAATATACTAGGAATTAAAACATGGTAGCTAGAAAACAATTCTGAACAATTCAAATCAGGTATTTCAGATTTAACTATTTTTCCAAGGGGGGCTGCTTTGGAACATCCTTTGCAATTGCTCAGTGTCCCTGAAAGAACTCAAAAAATCACTTGAGGAAAAGCCCTTGGTACATAATCCTTTAGTGAAGCTACTACGTGAAAAGAAGAGGAAAGGGCTCACAGAACTAGTCAGACAAAATGGGCTGGCCAAAGTTTCTGTACTGCCAAATAGATCAGCTGATAACACCGTCTGACCAATTCAAAATGATTCCATTGCGGAAACTAAACGTGTAAGTGATGAAATATCCCTGGGATATGAGGGGCAGGAGTTTGAAACACCAATCAGTAATTTATGTGGGGACAAAAGAACTTGCTCTAATGGAAAGCAAAACTTGAGTGCTTGAAATCTTTGCTTAGTTTTCTCTCTGGATGGCTTCATCTTAGGTACCTTGAAATAAATACATCTAGCTACAGACTTAATTAAAATGCATTGTTAATACAAGCATGACGTGTAATATAGCATAATAATAATATATAATGTAGCTACTTTAATCCTCAAAGCTATTTACTCCTAATAATGACTTAAAGATTTAATAGCAGTTCTTGTAAAGTTAAGTTTAATATGGGCCTTTTTTTAAAGGTCTTTTGTCTTTTCATTAATAATTTCCTTATGATGTGCAACACTTCCAGGCACGATATAGATTGTTGTGTTTATTCAAGGATGACAAATCTCTGAACAAAGTGACATTTTGATCTGCTGCCTTTTTTTGTTGTTGTTAACCCACTAAGGTGCTGTATTTCTTTGTGACCATGTGGGTAGACAGCTCCTTGGCTGTATAGTTTTTTTTGGTTTGATTTTTAGTTGATTGTTAGGTTTGGTTTGGTTTGGTTTTTTACTTTAACTGCTGGTTTAGAATGGTTGCTCCTAGGGGTAGTGAAAGATACTGGCTGCAGCTACACGGACCAGCACACTGAGTGAGAGGTATATGTATGTATGTGACAGCAAGGGTTTGAAGTAAGGATGTTTGTTTCTACAGAGTAAGAATCTCATTTAGATGCCCAGGTTAGGAGATGAGGGATATTCTGGGAGCCCTGCAGGATTACCACTTTTCCAGGGCACTTGAACAGCATGCTTTGATAGGTAGCTAGTCCCCCACCTTCAACAAATAAATAGTGGCACTGTAAATATGCCTTTCTCCTTTCTCAACAGAGAAGTTTGGGCTGTTTGGGTTTTTTTTGCACAGAAGCGAGGTTTGCTGTAACCATTCATCATCTTTCTCTTTTTTTACCACCTAAAGAAGATTTTTGCTGAGACAGTCAGTTGTTGCACAAGTGGTTTCAGTGATGTATGCGCTTGTTTTCTTGTCACTGGGAAGAGTTCTGATCCTGCAGTTGTAGAGGTTAATGCAGGTTGCTAAATAGTGCATGTCACTCGAGAAGAACCACATAATCTTGAGTGAGTGCAATTGTGCTTCAGTGCAAATGAAGTCGATGGCTTGAAAATGTCTCATTTAAGTTAAAACAGGTGTTGAAATATTTTCAGTTTAGAAGCTAGTTAAGCACATGGAAACCAGCATTAGGGATGGAGCTAGTGTCTTACAGGACAAAGGCAACAGCTCTCTTTCATTTTGTAAGGATAGGGATTGCAGGGGTTGAGTTAATTCTCATATTGTTTACTTTTTTCAAAGATTTTGCTACATTCCTCACCGCTTTTGCAACTAGAGGTTTCTGATACTGTTAAGTAAAGTGACACAAGAAAATGTTAAGGTAAAGTAGATGCATTTCTTTCATTTTGAAGGATCTAATTTTATTCATCTTTTGTACTCCTTATATTCCTAAAATTTAATCACTTAATCACCTCATTATTTTTCAAGAGGTATTCGAGACTATATGGAAAAAGGAGTCACCTCTGAAGAGATCTTTCTGGTGCCAGGGTTTTACCAGTACACTACCTCATAGTGTCTTTCCATCTCTTTTTAACTTGCAAAGACATAAGATTGTCCAATAGGTCTAAAGCAAATGCATGAAAATTATGGACAACATGACATCCAGTTTTATACCGTTGAAAGGTCCAGGTTAACTTAGGATTTTTATCGCTGGCTTCCATGACCATCATTGTGTGGTCTCGAAGGACCCTAGAGCTGGAACACACAAGGTTTGCAGGAAAAGCCCTTAATTTAGTATTTGACAGAAAAACTGAACTGAAAAGAGGAAAATGCAGTGGTGGTGTCCTGCTCACATCACTGATTGAATGATTTGCACAAGAATGGGAAGTGAAGTTCAAGTCAGTACTGGGTGTTTTTATTTCCTCTACCCTTATGTTTGTTAGTATATCTTAAGGCCACTCTACTGTAGTCAAGCGAGTAAGCTGGATCAAAGTCAAGAGCAGAGATTGTATCTTGCAAATCCGATGCCTAGACTCTGAAATGTAATGCAAAGTAGTTCAGTGCCAGGTACGTGCCTTGTTGGTGATTACTCAAAGTCCAAGGTCAACAACACAGGTTATACCTTCTAGAACTGTAGCTAACAGTTTATTTCTTGGATGTCTTTTCAAAAGAAATTGCATAGGTAACAGAAATAGAAGTTTATCATACTACATCAGATTTCTTTCCAGTCTGAAGCTGCTGTTCAGTTACAAAACGGGAGTTCTTTCTGGATTAAATGCTTTTTGGAGGCTCTGCTATTTAAGATTTACAGACTGTTAAGTAACAGGTATAAAATGGTGTATTTAGAAGGAGAAATGAGTGACACAAACCTTTTTTTTTTCCAAAGGAGATAAATTACCCAATCTGCTGTATCTTTCAGGCTACAAACATAAATTTTCTTTGAGACAGAACTTTTTTTATTAATAACTCCAATTTGTGACTATTTTGCTAATAAATATTTAGCTTGGAAGAAGGAATAGAGTGTGTTCGATCTATGAGTGATCTGACAACTCCTTGGCATTATAAAGGTAGGATTATTAAATTCCTTTTCCAAGAAGAGTTACTTCACATTCCAATGGATTCCTAATAGCCCGTGGGGAGAGAGACTTGCCTAAATCTCTTTAGGACATCTCTGATTAGAACATAGAAAGTCTGTGGGTTTATAGCATCACAAAGCCACCCCTAAACAAATATGGTTGTTTATCCTTTCAATTATGACCTGGGAGTGCAATTGCATGTGATGCTGTTTGATTTATAGCAATTGCAGCCTGCAAGTGAAGGGACATCGAAAGCATACAAAAAAAGGAACTTAGGTCGTGTAAATACTCTAAGCTGAAAGATGCATTTTCAGTACTTTTGTTATCTCTTCAGGATAAAAATACCCTTCAGTTGTTTGGACAAAGGAAAGACCAGTGTAGCCCTAGGTGATGATGATTCATTTTGTTGTATCTGTGACACTGTAGAATCTATGTCTAGTGAGGAAGAGCATTTCTTCCCTTCTAGTAAGCTACAGTGGTAAATGAAGAATTGAAAAGGTTATCAAGCAGTACCTGTTTGGAGTACTGCAGAGAAAAGAAATTCATCTAAGGAAGTATCTCCAGGAATATAATCTGTTCAGACTCTGAGGTGATGAAATTCAATCTGAAGCTACAGGGTAAGGCTTGGGAAAGGGCTTAAATGGCTGCCAGTGGATTCCTGATAACTATGCAGGGCACCGTCGGAGCACTGGAGCCTTGACTGCCCAAGACCCCAGGGCGCTGGAGAATCGAGAGGCAGAAAAAGCAAAGCCCAGTGACTGCTGCTCTTGCCTTTGGGGCATAAGGAAGTGCTGAAAATATCTGCGTCCATCTTTGGCTTTTGTGAACAATATGGTACATAAAATGCATTGTGTTCCAGGGGAACACTGATGTAAATAATTTACTCTTAATGCAGCAGAGTCTCCCTTGCTTTCATAGTCACCCCACAAAGCAGTTCCTTCTTCTGCATTCTGCATGGCAGATATCATACAGTATTTTCCAGAGCTTCAGGTATATGAAGTGATCCCTTCTTGAGTGATGAAGTGGGATGGCTTTTTCAGAAATGATAGCAACCTTCATTTTACAGGTGGAGTGTATATGCTAAGGTAGTGGTTTTAACAGAGGGGACTTCACTGACCTCATCTTTTCTCTTCACTGAATTATGACACTCGAGCACATGGCCTGGTGCTCAGTGATTCTGGTAGGGGGGGGAAGATGAAGTTGGGAGTTCACTATCACAGTGACTGTGGTCGTTCATTTGCTAGTGATGCTGGTTCCAGGGAGATAAAATCCAAAACGTGAGACAAAGGGACCAATGTTCCCTGTCAGTACATACTGGAACGGACTGGGAACTGTCCAAATGACAGTACAAGCTCGGGCTACCGTTAGGACTCTCTGCCAAATCCAGAGGGATCCAAGAGCAATTGGGCACAAACACACCTTGGAAAACAAGGCCAGTGGCCTCAGTGTACTCACTACACTATGCAGCACAGTGCTTCTTGCTTATTATGGGGGAATATTGGGAACATCTACCTAATAGGGAGGGGCTGGATGAAAAAAACTTGAACCAAGTTTCAAAGAACATGTTGGCAATCTCTTAAATGGTAAGAACAACTCCCTTTGAAAGGTAATGGAAGAGATGCCATGAGTTTGCCAATCCAAACATGATGGCTGAAGACAGTTTATTCTCTGATTTAGAACAACAGCAGAAGACATTTTAATGCATAGTTTTGTCCACTTGAAGGCATTTGGGACTGTCAGTGTAAGTGGTCAGTTGAGTGTTTAGGTTAAACTGCACTCTTAGCTTTTCTATACCATTGCATTTGGAAGTCTTGCTTTGGAATTGCAGTTGTGGCCATTGGATAGCTGAAGTGGCAGAATCTAATTAGTGCTGAAATAGCCGTGGCTCTAGCTCTAAAAATACATCACAAATGAATGTGACTCGAGAAAGGATTGATAGTGGCTGGATTGCTACAAGAAAATGTTGGCAACGGAGACAGTCTTTCAGTGAACGAGTGGAACAAGCAATTAGAGAAACCAGGGTTTCTGCCTCAGCAAATAGTGTCTGTGGAAGAGATGGGAGAAGGAGACAGAGCAAATGACTGTGTTTGGATTTCTGCCTCTAAAAAGGTTGTTCACTAGTGAAACGGAATAAAATTATACGTGGACCAATGCCGCCTTTGGTCAAGTACTGAAAGCTTTTGCTAATTTTGTCCTCTGTCAGTTCTGACATGCACATACAAATGTCTACATAGATATTTATATTTGTGCGTGTATATATATTTATACTCTTCCCACAAAACACTGACCTTGTGTATTGGGAAGTCAGGGTTTAGGTGAGTGAGCAGCATAACCTAGTCTTGTAATTTAACCTTAACAAATCTACATAAACCAAATGGCTAAATGTGGGCACCGCTAAGCTGAAATTCTGCCCTGACATGTGCCCAGTGTAACCTGTTTATTCCCGTGATGTCTCGCAAGACAATGCCAAGTTATCTGTATGATTTCTGTGATCTGTAATCCAGTTTTGATTTAACAGGTTTGAGCCTTATTTTGACCTTTTCTGACTTTTTTTTTTTTCTGTACTCATTGACTTTTTTGTGTCATTAAATCACTTTTTCTAATGACAGTAAAGTATCTGCTGGAGATGGGCTTAATGACCTGGAAGTAATTAGAAAAGTCTGCAAACAAAGATAACTGCCACATCAAAAACAGAACTGATATTTTATTCACACAAGCTTCTAGCTACTGCAATAAATCTAGATCAGCTACTGTACTCATTAAGTGAAGAGATAATTAAAGCTTGTGGGAGTCTGGATAAACCACCTGGCAGAATAATGCCTTTTACAAAGGGAGACAGTAAGCAGGTTTGCAAGTCTTGAGAAGGCTTTATTAGAGTGAGTGCTACTTGAAAGATGTCCATACAACACCATCATTCTTCTGTCTGAAGGGACTGCATATCGTAACAGGGGCTAAGAAAAACTAGTGCAAAACAATCTGGTTCCGTGAAGTATCTGGGAAACTCGAGGTTCCATTGTCTGCTTCTTACCGTCAGAGACTAGTTCTGTCTTCTGCCTTAACTTTGTCTTTCTGTGGTGGCTTGAAAGTACCCTTGTGTTGTCAAGTGAATGAGCTAAGGGATAGGAAATCCTGTTGTGGTGCCCTGGATTGGATTGGATCCAGTGTCGTGTCACTGTACTCTAGAACTCATTCTGTTCTCCCCAATTCCTTGCGGAAGGGAAACTTTCTGACTTGCTCTTTCCCTTTCCCTCTCCCTCTGATTGTCATGATCCTCCTCGAGTGACAAGATAGGAAAGATTCCTTGTCATGTAATACCACATTTTTCCCTGTAAGCCCCTTCAGTAACGTTCATTATCTTAGTATGGATGTATATTTATGGATGTAATATTTATTGAATACAAAAGTTAATAGCTGATTTCACTGCTGATGGAACTGCTTTTTCTTCAGTGGCTGAAATTGTTACGTGTTCAAGGGTAATTCCAAGTGTGGCTCATGTTCCTTGCTATGAAAATACAGCTTAATTACTAAAAGTATAGGACTTACATTGATTTTAAATTACCCTTAAATCTCAACAGACACGCAACAACAGAGAATGTACTATCAGGACTCACTGGTTGTGTCATTAGAGAAATTTTCTTAAGTCTTGCTCTGTGAATTGGAGAGTGATTCTACTCTCAGCCCAAGCAGATATTAGGGAAAATCAGGTTGGAAAAAACACTGTTGCCTGTTCTTTCTATTTATTTATCTATTGGTATTCGGAGCTGTAGCAGAACATTAATGTAATGACAGGATACAAAAGCAATTGCATGTGTCTGTTTTTGTTATATTATCTGGTTGGTTTTCCTTTTTAACCTTTTCAAGTAGGCAGGTAGATCTCTGATGAAAAGTTGGTGAGCTGGATGATAATATTCCAGAGTTCTGTTCACATCATCAGTAAAATTTCTGGTTTAGCGCAGACAATTTTCTCAGTGCCAAACTTTTGGTTTGAGTCTACATCCATGCCAACAAACTCAAGAGGTGAATGGCGTATGAGAAGAGCTCAGCAGCCTCCTTGCTACTAAGTCATATAGCAGAAGGTCTTAAATCTCTGCGTCAAGGGCTAATTAAATACAGCAGATTCAAGAATGCAACAATAAGAATTCAGTTGCCCAAAATGTTTCCCATTTGTCAGAAGCTTTAACTTTTTCAGAAGGCATATTAAGCTTGCATCTAATAGATGTCAACTCTCTGGCACGTTTATCCTCCTTGTGGCTTGTAGTTAGAATGTAGCCATCTGTCAGCAATTCGGGAGTAGACACCGATTTTCATGTACTGGGACACCTTACAAAGAGAGCCATTTGCTGGGACTTTTGCTGGTTAATGGCAAAGCCAAGCAGGAAATCAATCATGCTTTCCCCTGGATCAATAACCAGTGTAATGTGGGTTTTAGTACAAAACCCAGCATTAAACCCAAACATCGTCAGCGTGCAGTACATCATTGTGGCACGCTGCACGGGTGGAAAGGTCCTGAATTAAGTTCCATTTGAGCAGATGAGTAATGTCACAAATAGGTGAAGAGGATTTCATTGTTGGAAAACATTCGGAGATATGATTTGTTAACAGTGATTTTCTAAATGTAATGTGCTATAGAAATGGGAACAAAATGGTTTTCAGAACTGAAATATCACCTGAACAACATACATGGGAATTTGCTAAGTAGGAAGCAAGAAGATTTTACTTTATTTTTTTTTTCTCCTTCTTTCTTTTGTTGTAGTTTAACACAAAGAAAAGGAAAAAAAACGATAGTGATGAGGAATGTCATCTCCTTCCAAAAATACCTTCCCGCCCACCCAAGCAGTGCCAGTGCAGATTTCACCATTTGTCAGGGACTCCTCTCCTGCTGATATTCATATCGACCGTGTTTAGGGCTGTCCAGGTGATGTAATGTGAACCCATAAGTGATGACAGTCAGTACAGTATTGATTTGATGATTTGGTCTGGTGGAAAAGTTATTTAGGCTGCCTGTTAAATTATTTGGATGAGAATAGCTCTGTCTATGCTGAATTCTCCCTTTGTTGGTGTGCCTCGGTGCTCGATCTTCTTCAGTGAGGAAGGAGGCACAGCTCCTCAGTATGGACAAAGAGAGTGACTAACTGTTTCTGAGATCAGATGTCTGCTTGTGGTGCTACAGCCCCCATGCCCTGGGAGAGAGGCTCACTACGAGAGGCTCCTGGGCTGCTTTACAACGGGTACCGCTGCTCGCTCTTAGCTACTGCTGAGGGCTGTTGAGAGCAGCAGTGTGGGGAACTTGGTAGGTCCTGCTTTCCAGTACACTTCATCCTGGTGTATGGCCTCCTGAAGCCAAAAGCAGTTTTGGTTTCTGAGGTACTTTGTCCTTGTGCAATGCCTGGAACCAAAAGAATTTCTCCTGATGAAGGCTTGGAGAATGAGTCAGTGAGAGAGAGTGGCTGGGCTTCTCCCAACCACATCCATTGCTCCTGAATACTCTGAGCAGAGGGGGCTAAGGTGGGACCCTCACTTCCCTCACCTCCAGGAGACTGTTGGTCGCTGTGGAAAATTACCAGCCTAGTTTTGCCCAAAGTCAATCATCTCACAACCCTATAAATACTGATCCTAAGGGAGGCCCACTAGAGCTCTTCAAGATCTCAGCAGAACTGAGTCTTGCACCTCGCCCTGAGCTGGGACAGCTCTCAGGATACACCATCCATCTTCTACTGACTGATGGAGAGCTCTGTATTTGTGATCTACAGGACTTTGTTACAAAAATCACAGGTTGACAAATTTAATTTTCAATCCATGGAATAATTCCATTTTATTCACATGTTAACCTCTCTCTGTGTCTATCTATCTATTTATGATCTATCTATGATTCACTTTGTAGAAATTACTGCATTTATCATAAGAAAGTGTTTATTCTGATTTAGTATTTATACATCAGTGGTAACAAATTGCTGCTCTCATTTACTTTAAGGTGCTGTGCCACACTGAGCACCACACAAACTCCAACACCTCTTATCCGATCCTTTCCCTGTGTCCTTTGTCATAAACCCTTGATCCAGTCTGGGACTAGGGGTAGATCTTTTCTTGCTCCCCAGAGGAGATTAGGATGAAAGGGGGTCTGTCCTCAACCTCATGACCGGACGGGAGGGCTGCCCTGATCCCCTTCCTTCTGTCTCTTTTGTATTCCCCGTGCAAAGATCAGTACCCTCGGCCAAAACTCATTCATCTAACAAATATTATAATGGCATTCCCTTCATTAGTCGCACGCAAACTCACTCATAAGATAATCACGCTGGGTTGGTTTTTTGTGAAGTTCACTTCTTCTTTGGTTAATTGCCGTATAGTAAGTAATGCAGTGACCTTGCCATCAGTGGAACCTCGTTTAACTTAGTTGATTCTTCACTAGATTTTACTCATTAGCTAAACCGATGTTCTTGCTTAACAAATTAGAGTGGTGCTTTTATCTGAAGCAAAGTGCATTCCCCTCATTCCTGTGGCAGTAGAGCCCTTTGCTAACAAAGGGAAGCTTCTTTGTACATTTTCACCCCCCCTGCACTGCTCTGGTGTAGCTTCACCAAGCATTCTGGTGTTCCAGAGGGTCTGTCCATGCTAGGAAGTGTCTCTTCCAGTACCCTGAGTACCCTCAGGTACCATGCTCTGCTTTCCCTTTCACTGCACAAACACTAGAGGAAGAAAAAGGGGCTCGATTGAAGTGGGAGCATGTGTGTGATAACTTGCTCTTCAGGAATCACTGCATTTAGGTGCAATTTACTACCTTAAATCTGCTTTAGGTCATATTTTGGCCGTTGATGGGTAGTTGATGGTGAGGACACGTTAGATGCAGGCTATGATGAAATACATGCACGTTTCTCCACCAGCTTGGTTTGGATGAAGCCCAAGCTTGGGAATCAGAATCTGTAAGTACAGGCTTCTTAGGAGTTCCGTGGTAAAAGAATTAGGGTGGGTTGTTTTCTTGGTTTGGTGAGTTTTTTTTTGTTTTGGGTTGGGTTCTGATTTTTTTTTGTGCTGTGAGATTCTTTTTGTTTTAATGTTATGAGAATGATGATGATAACATTCTTTTTATTTGTCCAAAAAGGTCCCCTGCTTTTCCTACCCAGAGTAGGAAAAGCAGGTTAGGGCATTGTTTCTAACAAAGGTTACAAACTGTAAACTAGGTTTACAAGAAGGTTTACTACCTTCTTCCAGCCATGCCAAATTCATGAGTTCATTCCTGAAGTTGCTTCCCTTGCAAACAGCAAGACTGATTCTATTCAGCAAACAGCAGATACTGCTGGAGAATGGAGCAGCTGGAGCTACTAGAACCTTTTGGCATTCAAGATGATTTGCTAATGTTTTGTCTTCTCTGTTCAAAAACAAGCAACACCCCCCCCCAAACACCAAACACACCCCCCAGAACAAACACCCACACCCACAACCCCACCCCAAACCACCCCCCCCCCAAACCAACACCAACACCCACAAC
>JANHFX010006564.1:0-12810 GCA_027560015.1 Chloroceryle amazona
GCGTGTGCGTGTGTGTCTGTCTGTCTGTGTGTGGCTGTCTACGTGTGTGTGTGTGTGCGCGCAGAGGAGCGCGGTGTGGGGTGACTCTCCCTGCCCGCCGCCGCCCCGTGTAAGCACTGCCTGTCACGTTTCTTTTCCCTTCCCCAGGTGCCGAAGGGCCGGTGCTCGCCGAGACGCGGCGGAGACGTTTGTCCCTCCTTCTGCAGCTACGCGGCCTCAGCTGCCAAATGTGCGGAGGGGAGAGACCTTTGCTCAAAATCCCCCGATCGTAAAAACACAAAAAGCGGAAGGAGAGGCACCGCCGAGCAGCTGCAGGAGGAGGGGAGGGGGACAGCAGTACTGTTTCTGCTGTAGTCAGGGAGGCTGATGGCGGAGTTTGGCGGCGGCGGCGGCGGCACCGGCGGCGGGGGGCTCCCTTCCTCCCCGGGGCCGGTCCAAGGGAAGGTGGCCTTCAAGGCAGGAGATGGGGAAGGAGGAGGCGGCGGAGGCGGCGGCGGGAGATCCCGCTTTGACAGTGCAGGCGGACGGGTCTCCAACGGGGACTGTGCCCTAGCGGGGGCCGGCGACGAGCCGGGATCAGCTCCTCCGGCAAGCCCGGAGAGCAGCAGCAAAGAGAAAGGATTTTCCACCAGTCAGCCGCGAGAAGGCAAGTCCGGCATCCCCCGGCGGAGCAGCATAATTAAGGTAAGAGCACTTGCCCCTTCCCATCGGGGTCTTAGCTCTTTCTCTGTGACACAGGCAGGGAGATGCGGGCGATAGATACGGCTCACAGAGCCTTGGCTCTTGACGAAAGGGTAGGCGGCTTTCTTTGGCTCCCCCCCCCCACCGTGGTGAAGTGACTTGATTTTTCCTTTGTCAAAAGTGGACAACAGTAAGAGGATGGCTTTATACACATCCATGCTTGGAGGTTGGAGGGCGTCATGTTTTGAGGTTTGTTAAAACAGAAGGCTCTAACTCCTTTTGGAGAAGGCGAGAGAAACTAGCTGGTGTGTGAAAAGACAACATAGCCACCAGCCTGGCAGGGAAAGACGTGGATTACACAGAATCCTTGTCACTTGGGATGCACCTGTGCAGAGCAATTTTGTGGCTGCACTGGCTTGTGTGTGTGACAGGCACACAGCAGGTGATGAGAGATCCAGGATCTCATTGGGCTGGGGAGCAAAGAAGGTAGAATAGGGAGCATTCTTCTTGTTAAAAGTGACAGCTCATTTAACAGTAGGCAGTACTTCACCTATAGAGACATGTTCATTTATACTTTGCTCTGCATATTCTGAATGCTACTGTTTCAGCTTGAAAAGTATGGGGAGAATCAATGGTAGAACATAGACTGGAGAAAAAGGAATGGGAGTGCTTTTTTTAGTACAATTATTTATACAAATACAGTTCTCTTTTCTTAAATTCACAGTTCCTGAGATGATGCTTTGTATTGGGTTAGCTTTCCCAACTTCAGTGAAAAGGCTAAGAAAAGACAGAGAAATCACTTCACTGGTGAAACGGATGTTCTAGTTGTAAAATGAAGCACAACTTCCAAGTGCTTAAGAACCGAGTTTAATCAAGATCAGCTAGAACAAAAGCAAGCTACATTTCTTGTCTTAGGTATTTATATGCCTCCAAAATCAGCTGTGGCAGATTGACACTGACTGGATGCCAGGTGCCCACCAAAACCTCTCTATCACTCTCCCTCCTCATCTGGACAGGGGACAGAAAATATGATGAAAGTTTCGTAGGTCAAGATAAGTACAGGGAGAGCACTTGGCAGTTACTGCCATGGCCAAACCAGAGTTGACCTGTGGAAATCAGTTTAATTTATAACCGATCAAATCAGAGTAAGATAATGAGAAATAAAACCGAATCTTAAAAATACCTTCCCCCCACCCGTCCCTTCTTACTGGGCTTAACTTTACTCCTGATTTTATCTACCTCCTCCCCCAGCAGTGGCACAGTGGGACAGGGAATGCGGGTTGTGATCAATTTATCACATGTTGTCTCTGCTGCTCCTTCCTCCTCAGAGGGAGGACTCTCACAGTTCTTCCCTGCTGTAATGTAGGATCACCCATCATGCAGACAGTCCTCCATAAACTTCTCCAACTTGAGTCCATTCCACAGACTGCAGTTTTGGATGAACTGCTCCGGTGTGGATCCCTTCCACAGGGTGTAGTCCTTCAAGAGCAGACTGCTCCACCGTGGTCCCCTACAGGATCACAAGTCCTATCAGCAGACCTGCTACGGTGTGGCCTCCTCTCTCTCCATAGGGCCACAGGTTCTTCCAGGAGCCTGCTCCAGCATAGGCTTCACATAGGGTCACAGCCTCCTTTGGGCACCCACCTGCTCTGGCATGGGGTCCTCCATGGGCTGCAGGTTGTTGTCTGCTCCAGTGTTAACCTCCATGGGCTGCAGGGGGACAGCCTGCCTCACCATGGTGTTCACCACAGGCTGCTGGGGAATCTCTGCTCTGGCACCTGGAGTCCCTCCTCCCCTCCACTGACCTTGGTGTCTGCGGAGTTGTCCCTCCCATATATTCTCACTTCTCTCTGGCTGCCATTTTCACAGCAGATTTTCTCCCCTTCTTAAATATGTTACCACAGAGGCACTACCACTGTTGCTGATGGCCTTGGACATGGCCAGCAGCAGGTCTGTCACGGAGCCGGCTGGCATCGGCTCTGTCAGACACAAAAGAAGCTTCTAGCAGTTTCTCACAGAAGCTTTCCCTGTATCACCCCCCTCGCCCCCAAACCTTGCCACACAAACCTAATACGTTCCACCCCTTGACTCTATGAGTCACACATTTAAGAACTGTCATTAAGGTCTGTATTCATCACATAATCCTCACAAACTTCAGTCACATCAACAAAAACAAAATAATTCCTCATAACAAAATCAAAATAGCATCACAGCACTGAACTAAAGCAGACAACTTAAATGCACAATCCACCCCTCATGCCTTCACCACAATTAAAACAACAGAAATTTCCCCCAATCATTCTGCTGTCATTGTTCAGTCTGTGTTTTGCCGTTTACCTTTGTAGTTCTCTTGGCTGGATGATAGAAAACCACGTGTGGAAATTGAAGACTAGTTGCATGTGTTACCATCTCCTGGACTCTGCTATAAAAACTAAGGGGAAAGCAAGGGCAGTCAGCAGTGGAACACATTCGACAGCCTACACCCACCCTTCCTGTTCAAGCAGTTGTGCTGGGCGTGTACATTTGTGTGTTAAAGAAATAATAGACAAGGGGCAACTGAGCTTGGTGTCAACATTATTTGGATTTGTCAGTGATTTTTACAGGTCTTATATTTCCTGACACTGTTTTGTTTCTTCTGTGGTAGCCCAAGAAAGGTACTAGTGTTGTTTGCAGTGTCTGTCTTGCCATCGTCCTGCTTTGTAGTGTATGATTCGATTGTACAGCAACCTTCTGCCTCTCTGGGGACCAAACAAGGATACAATACTTAGGGATTCATGATATATTAAGATCAAGAAGCATGAGATAAGGAAATATGTTTTGGATTGCATTTCATGAATACCTAAGACAAGGTTCTTAATTTCTGCAGAAATGACAGCATTTTGGAATATAAAACTATTCAACTTTCTATTATCATTATTGATGAATACCATTTTGCAAATGTAAGCAGTAATCTGCTTAGCTGCCAAGAACTGATTACTACAACTTTGTGTCATCATTAGAATAATTACGATGAGTGGAAAAATCTCACAATGCTACATTTAAAGTTATGTGGCCTGTATTTATTTTAAATATGACTGGTTTACAACATCTGGGAAAATCACTTATCTTCATATATACTGGCTACTCTGCCTGCTTAGTTCAGCAGTTCACAGGTAGTTTGAATTCAGTTGCATAGGTGCCTAGTTTTCAGTATGAAAGCTTTAGGTAAATCTGGTATGAGTAGTAAACTTTAAGATGCTTCTTGTTTTCTGCTCTTGTAGAGAAAAAATCTGTAAAACAGAGTGGAAAATGTTTGGAAAATATTTCTGGAGTTTTAGTAACTTAAATCAATGATAAATAATACGTGGATTAATTCGGAAAACATTCCTGTCCCATGAAGATTTCAGACCTTCATCAAAAACACAACATTGTTAGTTGATCTGTAAAGTGTTTATGGAATATCTAATACTATAAATGTTTTGCTTGCCCATTGCTGTGTAGACTTTTGACTCACAAAAGGAAAATTAACAGTTGAATTATGGTTCCAGTTCAGATTCAGTACTTCAGAACTGCATGTGTGTGCATGAAAATCAGGAGTACAGAGATATATCTTATTTTGGTTTTAGTCTGTGCTTCCATTGGTTGTCTATTTTCATAACTCTTCTCAGAGCAGTTGCTGCCTTTTTTTTTTTCTTTCTTTTCCTTTCTTACTTGCAGTCTCTGCTTCTCTCTTTTTTTTTTTTTTCCACTGGTTCCATTTTTTTTCCCCCTTTCTATTTATTTTGTGCATCTGCATAATTTTGACTTTTTCTTTCTTTTTTGGCACAAGAGGATGTACTCTTTGAGGTTGAAGTGTCATTTAAGGTGATGGCAGGTGTGGTAGGCCACTATCACTGGAAAAACTTACATGATCTTCATACCATGATACTTTACTTGGCCTTCTACTCTCGTATATAAACTACATTTAGGCTGAAAGTGTTCAAGATTATACCCTTATTTGTAGCAATTTTTATGGAGTAGCCTATTTCATTGCTTACCTTTGCTGAACCAAAGGGCTAGGGACTGCAGATCTGTGTTTATGGAGACTTTTTGACTTTTTTCTTTAACTTTTGTATTTATGAGTTTGATTTTTTAGAAGTGATAATGATGACACGTTGTGCATTCAAAGGGTTTAGTCTCCTCAGATAACTGTTTTGTAAACTAATGTATGTATCACTTATACATAGTGCTTTGTGTGGTCACTGTTTTGTTTTTCTGTAATATTTTCCTTGGTACAGTTCCCTATGGTTTCCTATGATGTGATTTCTTACAACTCTTCCTATAATACTCTGTAAAATGAATTTACAGTGAGTCCATTTTGCAGTTCAGAGTGGATTTAAGCATCTTGTGAACTTCTCTTAGCTGCTCTGACAGCTGGCAGTGAGTTTGCTTTATTTTTGTCTCTTTCTTAAAGAGACTTTGAGGTGGTAGGAGTTTGAGAATCTTTAAGGCAGCAAATGAGTTGTGTATATGTTCTCTTAGAGCTGATTGTTTCTAGGAGTCTCCAGTAAATGTTTACAGAACTTCACAGTTTGTCAAAACTATAGACCTAGAGAGAACTAGCGGAAAAACGTGGTGATTAGGAGAAGTGTTTACAGTAATAAAATGAGAAGAACTTAGGAGAAACTGCAGTTATTTCAGAAGACAGTGAAGAGAAATAAATGGAGAAAGGTGGCTTGGCACTCTGTGAGCAGGAATGTTCGTATCAACATGCGTCTTGAAGCAAAGTCCAGGGTGTTTGCATTTTTTTTTGTATGTAGTATTGCTATTCTCAGTGTCAATACATTTCTTGGCCAATAACTTAAATAATTTTCTATCTCCCCTTTTTATTCTGGGTGTAAACTCAAGCTTTCATTTTGCAAAGCCATGCACTTGCTGAGCATTGGCAACTCCTAAGTTTAAAAGCCTGTGAAAAGAGAGGAACCAAATTTATCAGGTAGATATTATAGAATATCATTTTCATCAGAGCTTTGCTTTTGAAATGAAACATTCTTATATGTGTGTCTTTCTGTGGCTGGGGAGTTCTACAGCATATGCATCAAGATCTTTCCTATTAAAATGCCAGCATATGTTGTTATCTCATCCAGTCTTCTATGATCTCGAGTTCATACTGTATACCTGGTTGTATCCAGTGTGTAAAATATGAAATATGGAGAATGTTATGGGAAAGAAACCTGTGTAATTATGTTGTTGAGATTACATAAATATATATATATTCATTTATCCCCAAGTATCTTTTCAGTGAGCTAGACATTTTCAAATAAATTTGATTGAGCAGTCAGGGGCTCAAATGTACCGACTTCTTAAGTTCAAAGAAAACAGCCATGTAGGGGGGAGAAGGTGAAAACTAGCACATACTTTGCTTCTTCCCGCCCTTTAACCTTGGAAAAAAAATGCTACGATATGGGTCGAGTTATTCGTAGTTACAGGAGATGGTGTGGAAGAAAAACATCAGTGTCCCAACAATAGAAGGTATTTTGTTCAGAGCACACATGCTAATTGACACCACAAAAGCATGTATTTAGGAAACAAGGCTGTGATAGTGGAGCTACTCCTGAGCTTTACCTCGGGCAGGCTTTCAACAAGACAACCAAAGGATTGGTTTTTTGAGGAGCTGTTTCTGGATTTGTTTTGTTTGGTTCTTGTTGATTTATTGTAGATCTATCTCATCACTTTGGTTTGTCAGATAGTATGAGATCTGAATGGCTAACTGCAGTGCCGAACATCCTGGAGCTTTCTTTTAGGGGATATTTTCTCTTTGATTTGTTGAACTCTCAGGTCGACTACAGAAGGTTAACAGCACCTATCAGTATTTGTATTCCTCCTTCTACATCCTCTACTACTTAATGTGTACTAGCTTCCTAATTTAAAAAAAATATAACCTATATTTAAAAACAATACTTAAGACCATATCATAGTTCTTCCTGAATTGTACTTTCTGTCACACAAGAGCTGTATATCTTAGGTATTTGCATATAGTATTGTATATATACATTAGATATATATATCAGGCAGCTTACTACTTGTTAACGGTGACACTGGATGGAGATATGTCACAGC
This sequence comes from Chloroceryle amazona, assembly GCA_027560015.1. Classification (NCBI taxonomy): domain Eukaryota; kingdom Metazoa; phylum Chordata; class Aves; order Coraciiformes; family Cerylidae; genus Chloroceryle; species Chloroceryle amazona. Next base: position 6,760 of record JANHFX010006564.1, read on the forward strand.
CACTGACTGGGTATGTTGTACATTGCATTTGGTATATATTTTTATTTGCATTAGTACTTTCTGTAGACCATAGTAATATAAATTTTATTTGGATATATGTAACACATTTTTTTAAAAAAAAGATGTTTGTAGAAGTGTATACATGATACGTTAGCCAAGTACAGTGTGTAATTTAGTTAGCTTAAGTACTACGGCCCTTGAAGAGAAAGTAATTTTTCCAAAAGATGACTCGGAGCAGGAGCTTGTTTCAGATGAATTTAGATTCTCTGACTTCTCTACGGAAGAGCTTATCTGTCCGCTTCTGTTAACTGAGTAAAGAGCTTGGCTACTGTAAACTCCTTCACCCCCTCCACCCCCAAATCCTTAGAATATCCACAGAAGATGTTGTCTGGTCAGTGGTGAAAAATCAATTTATGGAATTAAAAATAATCATGAATACCTGATTAATTTTTTAATGCTTGTTACCAGGTTTGATCAAAGATACGACCATTAGCTTAGACATTTTTTAAACTAGGAATTGGAGCACTGGTCTTGTACCCATGGCTTGCAGATAGTAGACTGCTTCCATGATTTCACTGCATTGATGAAGGATTAAAAAAATTCAACTCTAGGCTGACAAGACAGGTTAATTGTGGAGTTTCCCAGCCTTTGCTGGTCCATGGGAGATATTAATGTTGACCTTTGTATTATTCCCATTGACTCTATTAAAAAAACCCTTAAGCAAAATTTGCTGTTTAAGAGCCAAATTAAGTTAAAACACATACTGTAATACTAGTACATCAGTTCCAAAATAATTTGCACACAAATATGGGATTGTGTTCAGAATTTAGAAATTTAAATATAAGTAGACTAGCAGGTAGATCTGGGAGGAAGAAAGGTGTATAATAATTGATGTTTAATACACATGGAGAAGAGAAAAATATAAAAAGCAGCAGCATGTGTGTATTGAAGAATGTTTAAAGATAGGGCTAGAAGAGACCTCAAGAGGTCAGTCTACACTGCTCCACTGCTCTGCTACAGAATCAACTGTTAATAAGTATGATGCTCTTTGTCTTTTAAGCACCTTTTGTTTGTGAACCTTCTATGCACAACTGCTGGAAGATTATTCCTCTTTGTATAGGGGCGAAAGAAATCATTAGCGGAGTTTAAAAGCTTGTACTTGCCCTACTGATTGCATTCTAATTATTTCAGATCATACTTCAATTTGCCATTTTTTTCCCTGTTTTTAACTAGCTTCTAACATGCATGCAGCTTTTCCATCTTCACATGAACAGTCGGTTTTAACTATGCTCTCATTTCCATCATACAGTGACACATAACATTTTTTGGTCATATGGGTTTATGGGTTTTAAGTATAAGTTCAAATTTTAAGTATAAGTTCAAATTCTATACTCCGTGTTTAAAATAAAAATCAGTTATTTTTAGTCTTTACTGCCTGTCGAGTGGCCAATACAATATTGCAGAATCTAGTTCAGAAATAGAAAGTATGAGAAAACATCTTTCCTTCTAAATATATTAAGATAATAGCAAGTACAAATTTATAATATACTTATTAGGTGTTAGGTTAACGATTGGACTCAATGATCTTAAAGGACCTTTCTAACCTAAGTGATTCTATGATTGCAGCATTGGCATAAAAAAGTGTACTTTGAAAGGGACTGGTTTGTTTGTCTTTGAGGAGAGTAAGTGGCAAGTGTCATATTTGCCTGTTTTGCAGTTATGTTTATAAAGACTGACACTGCTATTTTACAGTTGATTTTCACACTTGGCATGCCTTTTAAACATGGGGTAGTGCCATCACTATACTTAACTCTTCCTGTTGTAGGAGATTATGTATGGGGTGATCCTTTGGATGGACATGTTGCCCATCCTCCTGACTGCAGTCCATCTGTTCATTTCTGTTTAACTAGCTTCTTTTCAAGAACTGCCAGTAGTCTCATCTGTCCCTTGCTTCTGAAGACGAACATGCCTGAGTTCACCCACCTCTTCCCTCCTAGACTTTGAGCTAACAAAACGTGAATGTCTTAAGACAGTGAAGAGTGCAGTATCGCATGTGAGTGGAAATCAGTAGTACTGGGACTGAACAGTGTTAATTGTTGGAGCCTTGGGAAAGTTAAATAGATGTGAATCATTTCTGCCTCTCCTGGGATTCCTTTTAATGTCATTTGACCCTTTGGAATAAGTAATAAAACATCCCTGAGTACTTCAGATCATACACTGTGTTCAGGGATCCTTTCAGATACCAAACATTCATGTTCTGGCAATTTTAGTACATATTTTGTAAGTGCAGGCAGACAGGAAGTGCCTTTAAACAAACAAACAAACCAGGCCCTTTTCAGAATACCAGATGAGAGTTTTATAAAATGAAAAATACAAAATAACTTTATTAAGCTGTATTTCTAAATTTACTGTAAAAATATTTACTTTAATAAAATCAACTTATTTCCTGGTTTTATTTTGGTGTCAGAAATAGGTACCTTACACATACATAGCAGAATATTGGTGTTACACATGTTAGTGCCATGGCTGTTCTATTACCTTTGCTAAAATTGCTGAAAATGGTTTGATATTTTCCCTAAATTCTGTGATGCAGAAGAAAAAGAACAGCTGCTTTTTTAGTTGGAAAGCACTTCAATGGAATGTTCTAATTCTTTTTTGTCCTTTCTTCTTTTCATCATTATTTTGCCTTCACTAAAAAAGGCAGAGTATTTTAAGTTTCTGTGTACACTTTGATGTGTTAGCATCCATGTATGTGAATGTATCCCCACACTGCCCTCTTTAGTGTAGGGTATTACAGGAAGAATGATTGTAAAATTCTGCAGCAGCAGAACAGTCTGCATGGTTTTTGTTTTGTGAAGCACCTCTTACAATGGAAAATCCCAGATACTTTATGTATTTCATTACCTAGTTCCCAATGACAAGATTTGACACTGTTACTCTAATTGCATTCCTTAAAAGAAAGTGTAAATGACTGTGTGTTAAAAAAAATACTTCATTGCTTAATTATTTGTATTAGTAAAGTGTAACTTGGACTAAAAGAAAAGGAATTCAGCTCACTGTCAAAGCTTTTTAGAGTGTTTTCTTCCTATAAGTTACTGGTGTTTTTAGGATAGACAGGTGTTAATGCAGTTTAAGTAACTCCTGTAAATGGCATGAGCACTTTATATACATTAACTTTATATACTCTACCATGCTTTTTCCTTTACTAATATAGAAGCAGAATGAGTATCTTTTGTATATATATAAAGAAGTTAGTTTCTGAGTTGCTGAAATAATACTTGCATTTATTGCAATGTTTTTGTGTTTACAAATACATATATTTTTGCTACGTAAGGAAGGAGAAACTCAGCAACAGTAGGAAAGACTTTCACTTCAGGAAATAGTTTGAATCAGCTGAAACATTTTGACGTTTTCAGAGAATGGTCACTAAATAATATTATTTTTTTTAGATATGCTGATAGCAGACTGTTGCAAAAAGCATTTCCAGTCTGAATCCTGGAGTTAAAGACTAATATTTTTGTGAAATTAGAATGTATTTAGTTATGGCACATTACTACCACATAGTGGAGAAAGCTAGAGCAGACATAAAGTAGTTTGAGTTTGAATAGTAGTATGTTTTTCTTGCTTTTGAAGAATCCCCAAGGGCATTTTATGGCTTATTTGATATACTTCATTTGTTAAAGTCCAGCTGTCATTTATTTTCTCTTTATTCTCCTCAACTGTAATAGTTGCAGTGATGCATCTCAGAAGCATTATCTGAGGTTGATGCTTTCCAGCTTTATTTGTTCCTCATCTTAAATAACACATACCATGTGCCTCATGCTTGGTCCTTTTTCAGTGAATGGCCATCCTGGTTTGGAATCTGTGTTGAGTGGTGGTATAGTGTGAAGGCACCGCGTGCTTCACAAGATAGTGTGTTATCTTTTGGTATTTTGTAGATTTAGAAGTAAGTGTGGAAGAATTCATAATACTAGTGTCTCTTACTCTCCTGCTTGGTCTTGTTCCAGTTTGTGTCACCTTGTCTATTGTGTCACCCTGCCTGTTTGATCCTCCCCTTCTTTGATCTCTTCCCATGCCTCATATAGCTTGGCTTTTTCTGCTTCAGCAGCAGAGAGACCACAGACTGGCCATACTCTGCTTTTCTTCTTTAGCATCTAGTGGAGATCCTTCTATTCCCAGCAAAGTGCTAGAACAGAGCAGAGCACTCTGTGTGGTGTGTGCAATACTGCAGCGGTTCATATCTGCTTGTGAATCCCCCAAAAGCAGTAACAACAAGGGAGTACAAATAGCACTGCAAGTCTGTCAACCTTCACAGTAGGCTTAAATCTCACAGAGTTTGAGGCCAGAATTTAGGATGAAGTCTGATTGCGCAGCTTAGGGTAGATGCACTGGTTTCCCTCCTCTTCAAAAGCTGCCATCCATTGTGAATTTAAAAAAGGCTGCCGGAGTCAGACCAAGGTCCATTTGGCTCATGAATTTGCCTCTACCAGCAGCCGTTATGAGAAAGAATAGAAAAACCTCGTTTCCTGACATCTGCTCCCAGCCTTAAGTGATCTGGAGCTAAGATATCTTTGTGTTTATTATTCTATATTTTTTGTATTGTTCAGTTTTGTTTTTTTCCCCATTAATTGTCAAAGGCTAGTTCGACTTCTGTAAGCTTTTCACCAATGTAACATCCTGTGACAATTAACTGTGTTCTGTGAAGAAATCCTTTTCTGCCTGGTTTTACCTGTCAGCTGCTTGCTTGTTTAGCAGCTACCCCCTGGTTCCTGTGTTAGAACACTTTCTGTATTTCATAGATGAGTTGAAAGGTGTCCATCATACATCACTGCTTTATGTCTTCTTTTTTTCCCAGGCTAAAGAATCTTAATGCATTTAGTTGTTACATTGAAGAAAGCTTTTCTGGGCTTTTTTCATTTTGGTGCCCTTTTATGTATTTTTTTCCTTCAATTTTATTAATTTTTTTTCAGTGTGGGACTAAAATGGTGTTCCAAGTGCCAGTCAGATGTGTAATCCACTATGTCATAATGAAACTTTAGCGATATTGTGATACTAAGTTGGACTATAATTTATTTATTTTTAGTGTTGTCATCATCAAAGATTTAAACAGTATCACTGTCACTAATAGGCAATGGGAGAGTGTTCTTAAACCTGTTATTAAATATTTAAAGCCTATTTGAAGAACTGTGTAAGAATGTCTATGCTGGTGATGATGCTTGTGTTGGAAGTGGCTGGCATTAATATCTTTGTAGGCAACTGAAGTTCTGTTAGAAATCTTCTAACGTGTTATGAAGTCTTTTTGTGGTGCTGGTAACAGAAAACATTGCTCATTAGTACATCCAGCTTCCAGCTATGTTTGAGTACATTTGTTTGGCCAGTAACAATGGCATGGACACTGCATAAAGCTGAAAAAATATAATACAAATAAAAGGGCTTTTATTTTATTGTAAGCTGTTAACTATGAAAGAAAGAGGAAGAACCTTGTTTGTGTAAATGAGACCTGCTAGTATTCTGTATGTCCTAGTTTATTATGTTTTAAGGTTCTCGTCCGGCACTCATTAATGGAGTGTTTTCTTCAATATTTTATTTCTTTTGCTTTTATAGTGTCAGAGTCTAGAAGAGCCAAGAAGGCATTTCTAGTCTTTAGGAAACTCACACAAAATATAACAGTAAAATAGCTTCATTAAAATAGAGGGGCATCTAATGTTTTACTTCAGAGAAGAGGTTGTCTGAGGAGTAACAAGGTTATTAAGTAGTTACAGTAAGAAATGAAGGATAAACCCAAGTAGAAGTTTTTAGGTCCCAGGAGATTGATCCAACAGCATTATCCTGGAAGGAAATCCGAACACTTTTGTCACTTGAGCTGTTAAAAGTAGAAATGGTGTGAGGTGTTAGGATGCTGTCCTGAGTTTTTCCTGTGATGATTTCAATTTTCCTCCCCTCTCTTTTTTTTTTTTTTTTTTTTTTTTTTTTTTTTTTTTTTTTTTTTTCTTTTTTCCTTTTAGGAGTGGCATTTTTTTTGGTTTTTTTTTTTTTTTTCTTTTTTTTAAA
>JANHFX010006566.1:0-15923 GCA_027560015.1 Chloroceryle amazona
GGCTGCGGGGGGGTGTGGGGGGGAAGCTGCTCCCGGGCAGCTTCGGAGCCCCCATCGCACTGCTGGGAGGCTGCCCGGCTGCTGCGTCTTAAAAAAAAATCCCGTTTTGGAGACTTCTGGTGGTTCAAAGCAAGTGCGTGATTGTACGAACAGGCGGAACGCCACGTACCTTTCTTTTTTTTTTTTTTTTCTTTTAAAAAATATTCCCCCCCCCGCCTTGAAATTTTAATTTACATAATCGGGCGGGAGATGGTCAGGGACCTGGCTTGCACCAGGGGTAGATTTTTGTGGTACCCCAGAGCCAGGCACGGTGCCCCTGGAGAGGGGCAGGGAGGGACCTGATCAGCCATAAGCTAAAATAAGTTACTGGGCAAAAATAAGCGGAGTACTCATTTCACTGTTTGCAGTGTGCCCGGGGTTTTAAGATGCACTCATTCTGCCACCCCTCCCCTTTCAGCTATGAACTCATTTGTGAGATTGCCAAATACTCTTCTGCCTGTTCCTTTTGACATCGTTTTGGGATTTTTCTCCCCTAAATTTTGGTTGTTGTACCTCTGTGCCCTGACCAGAGCCAGCTGTACCAAATGTTCATTGGGAGAAAACTCAGGCAGCTGAGTTGTGAATACTTGAAAATTGGAACTAGAAACTGCTGACACACTGCCTTACTGAAATGGATCTTGTTCTTCATTTTATTCTTTCTCTCCTCATCTGCAGTGGTCTTATGACCACTCTTATTGTTTGGTTTCATTAACTCAGAAGTCTTGAGTCATACAAGGTCAGCTATAACACGTTGCTCTTGTGAAGGCTTCCTCTGCACGTTATTCTGAAATACTTAATTCTTAATCCTGGAGTCAGATGAGAATCCCATCCTAACAGTTTCCTCTGGGGTGAAGGGTTTATGGTTAACATTCTTAACAGCATATTTGAAAGTTATAGTGGAAGTTGGGGTGGTTACAGATACTTGCATGTAATAAAATCCTTTTTGATCCCCCTCGGCGAACTCAGTTGTGGAATTTCTGTAAAGATTCCTACAAGGATTCTTGTGTTCCTGACTTGCACAGAACTTGAGCAGTTACATCTGCCAGACATCTGAGGCTCCAGGATGTGAGGATAACAATGATTTTTAGTACAGCAGTTAATTTCAGCATATCAGCAACAACAAAAACATTATTTTTTAAGCTGGAGGCTTGTCTGCTCACGTTCTTGGGGGACTCTGTGCACTGTGCCAACTTCACCGTGGCTGCAGATGAAGCCTTAGGTGGGTCAGTCGTTGCAGGAGATGTGAGGCTTTCCACCCTCGGGAAGGAGGACGGATGAGTCAGAGGAGCAAGGACAGTGCTCTTCCCGGAGGAGTGGGTGCAGTAGGAGCTGCTTGGTCTGCAGCTGGAATGCGTTTGTGGAGCTGGGCACAGTGTTTGTGGAGCTGGCCCCATCTCTCACTGGGGCTTCAGGGTTTCTGTTGGGGCATGGTTGCCAGGGTCCTCAATAGGTCTGTGGCTAGAGATTTTTATTTAAACAACAACAAAAAAAAGTTGAGGAAGATGAGGTTGTTCAGTCTGGACTGTCCTGGGCTTCCAGCTTCCCTTGAATTGCAGTCTCAAGATTCACTTCAGAACTGTAAGGCCAATAAGTGAACTTGAGAAGCAAAAGGGCAAGCTGAGTTTACAGCATAACCTCAGGGGTTGATGCGTTGGAGGCCTCAGTAAGTATTGTACTGCTTGGGTCCCAAGCTAGTGATGGATCTCCCAGGGACTGCGAGATACTGGTTTCTCAGTGGGCAGGAGGCCAGTTGCCAGAGCTGGTGGAAGGGTGCTTGCAGGGATGAGTTTCCTCCCAGTTTTAACACCTCTCCAAAGCTAAAGAGCACGGGTAGGGAGGTGTTGGTTGCTATTTTGAAACAATGTGAGGAGTTGGAACTTCCAACTGGGCTTGTACATGTACTTTTGGAAAACAACTTTTTTTTTTCTTCCTCTCTTTCCCCTCTACTAGAGATGGTGTTTGGGAGGAGGGTGAGAAGGAGGGCTGCAGGTGTTGCAGGCCTGGGAGATGATGTTAGTTGGCCCTTGTATGGATTCTAAACTTCAGAAGATCTCGTAGCAAAGGCAGCAGATCCCTCTGTCTTGAAGCATCCTGGGAATTTTATTTTTTTTTTCCCTCTCTGTGTGACCTGGAAATCGTAGCTGATGAAATAGTTCTCCAGCTTGCCAGTGATCTTTAGTACAGGATATTTTCCCTACGTAGTATCTGTATATGGTTTTGCTTTGTTTTGTTATCTATACATCACCCTGTTGTATGTGAGAGTCAGTAGCTGCTGGTACTTTTCTGCTTAACCCTTCTCACCGTGGCTTCCAGCGAAGAAGTGTGTGCTTTTGTAGGTCAGAGACTAGACACTTTCCTTTTTTAAAATGTCTGCTTGAGGAAACTGGATATGTTTGGGGCTGATTACAGCTTTCTGCAATCAGGAGTTTAACATTTCACATTCTAATTCTTGCCTTTTGTTGTTTTTGGCTTTCTTGTAGGCTATGGAGAGCTAAATGGTAACGCAGGAGAAAGAGAAGTGTCATTAAAGGGCCTGTGCTCTGATGAAACCACCACCCCAGGATCCAGGGTCCCCAATGGCAGCCAGCAGCTTGTAGATGCTACCGTGACCCCAAAGCAGACTGTGAAGGCTGGTGCTTTGGGGAAAGCTGGAATCAAACCCAAGAACTTCATTCAGAAAAATAGCATGGACAAAAAGAATGAGAAGTCCTACGAAAATAAACTTAGAGAAAGCCAGTCCTCTGAGAAGCCAGAGGGAGTGTCCATTCCCAACGGTGTGGTAACCAATAATTCTGGCTATATCACGAATGGCTACGTAGGCAAAGGGGCCGACAACGATGGAAGCGGCTCCGAGAGTGGCTATACCACGCCTAAGAAACGGAAAGGCAGGCGCAACAGTGCCAAGGGTTGTGAGAACTTGAATCTAGTGCAGGAGAAAATAATGCAACAGGAGGTCAGCGCACCAACCTTAAAACAGGAACTTGAGAGTTTCAAGCCTGATTATAGTGAACAAAAGGGGAACCGAATTGAAAATACTAAGCCCGTTTGGAAATACGAGGCTGGGGCTGGTGGAGCAGGCCGGGGGAAGCCTGGGCTTGGGGATGTACAGCGAAAAAATTCTGATGCCAAACCTGGGATTAGCAGCAAGAAGTTTGATGACCGGCCCAAAGGGAAGCACGCATCGTCTGCTACATCTAAAGAGGACTCGTGGACCTTATTTAAACCACCCCCGGTTTTTCCAGTGGACAATAGCAGTGCTAAAATTGTTCCCAAAATAAGTTATGCAAGTAAAGTTAAAGAAAACCTCAACAAAGCAGCTCAAACCCCATCCACATCGTCTTCGTCATCTTCGTCATCTGCTGGGGAAACTCAGGCGCAAACATCAAGTCGACTGTCCCAGGTCCCCATGTCTGCGATGAAATCTGTTACTTCTGCTAGCTTCTCCAACGGGCCCATTCTCGCAGGGACGGATGGAAGCGTGTACTCTCCAGGGACCCAGCCACTGCTCACAACTGCTGCTAGTACTGTACCATCAACCCCCTCCGAGGCAGTAGCCCAGGACATGACTACAACTGCAACAGCTCTCGAACAAAAGAAATCTAGCCTTTTTATCTACCCTTCAAATATGCAAACTGTGCTTCTGGGTACAGCGCAAGTCGATTTCCCATCGCCGGCGAATCAGCAGAACCTGGGAGATATCTTCCAGAATCAGTGGGGCTTGTCTTTCATAAATGAGCCCAGCGCTGGGCCTGAAACTGTTGTGGGGAAACCTGCGGATAATCAGTTAATGGAAGTGACATTTCAAGGGGAATATCCTGCCACTTTGGTTTCACAGTGTGCTGAAATCATTCCCTCAGGAACTGAACAACCTGTGTTTCCTAAGGCTTATGAGCTGGATAAACGGACTAGCCCTCCAATTCTTAGTGCTATTATTAAGCCTGGGACTGCTGTTGAGGGTGGTGTCTTATCTTTGGAGTCGCATCACACAGGTGACCTACAAAAGGCAGACACCAGTAGCCAAGGTGCTTTAGTGTTTCTTTCAAAAGACTATGAAGTAGAGAATCCTCTGGCCTCTCCTACGAACAATTTGCTAGCCTCCGCCAAAGAACAGAGGTACCAGAGAGGCCTAGAAAGGAAAGATAGCTGGGGTTCTTTTGACCTGAGGGCTGCTATTCTATATCACACTAAAGGTAATGGCTTAACTCGCTGCCTGAGTTGATTTTGTTTTAAGTGCAATATTCTAATATCATCTATTCCTTACAGCAATTCTGATTGTTTTAATAATGAGCTTTTTGCTTGTGTTTTTTTTAGTGGCAATACCAGCCTAGAGCTATTGAAATGGTTGTTTAATTAGTATTAAGAGGTATTTGTTTCCCTTTTCCTGCGGACAAGCATAAATGAGGTTGCCAGGGATGATACTTAGCTAGTGTGTTTTCCATTTTAATTCCTATGGAATGAGCTGATCCTACTGAGCTTTTCAGCATTGGAAGGAGTTAACTGTGTATGTTCTCCTGTTCCAGCTTTACCAGGTGATACTCTGTACTGAAAAGGCTTCACAGTCTCTGCTCACACCTCTACCACCAGAGTGTTGCAGCTTCTCCCCTGGGCAGATCAGACCATGAAATTATGGCTTTGAAGGAAGAAAAAAAATTATTCCTTTGCTTTTCATGGTGTGAATTTTTATTTTTTTTTTTCCCCCCTAGCAACCCCACAGACACACACACACTTCCCCTGCCCTTCTTCAGTATTGTGGCAAGGGCAAGACAAATCTTTGCTTATCAACTCTTCTGTAAGCTGCAGATTGAATTCTCCCGTTGTCTTTGTAGACCAAATCTTTCAGATGATTTTATTGCTTTCATGGAGGCCTTTGTAGTCCAGCTCCTTCTCTTTTTTTTCTGGTTAGGTTCTTGGTGGGTTTTTTGGTTGTTGGTTTTTTTTTTGAGACTGAAATGACTCAAACATGGTACAGACACTTTAAACTGGGAATGAAGAGAGGGGAGCCTGTGGGCTGGCTTGCTTTCTACTTTAGCCTCAGCCCCAGAAGCTCAGCCGTCTTGTCGCACCTCTTGGCTTTTGGTCTTGGCTCTGTATTTCAGTGGACTGGTTGTGTGTTCCCTTTTGGTGCAGTGTTCCCTGCCTACCTTTGATGAACACAGGGGCAGTTCCTTTTTTTCCTTTGCTTCCTCTTCCTTCTCCTCATGTCCCTGAAAGGAAAAAGGTGATCATTCATTCATTCCACGTAGATAGGTGGATTATGTTTTGCTCCCTTGTGCAGAGAGGTTGGTATTTGTCTGGCTTTGGCAAATTTGCTGGTTTGACCCACTGCAAAGTTCTTAAATTACCTGTTGACAGACTGTGTAGCATATAGAAACTGAGATCTGTTCCTTTAGTAATAACAAGCCCAATCATTTCAAAATAATAACTCCAAATATATTTTCCAGGTCATCTCACTCTCAAGATGTTAACATCTTAAGCTCTAGTATTCTTGAGAGCAGAGTTGATCAGTTGATTTTATCTGGGTCTCTGCTCAGTCTATTCCTGTATTCAAGTAAGCTTTCCTTCCTCAGTTCTTGTGTCTGCTTGCAGCCTAAATCCCAGTTTCCCATCAGAAAATGGGGGTACCACAAAGCCCAGCATGGTGTAGAAGAGAAGTCCTAGGCAATCCTTTTCTTAAGTTTGCAGGGTTTTTTTTCCAAGACTTGTTTGGGGCTTTTTGGGGTGGATGGGGGGGGCAGCCTGAACTTTCTTGTAGAAAAGCAACTCTGTGCAGCCACAGCAGGCTCCTCAGCTCTCCCTTTCTCACTGGCTGTGTGAAAGACAGACCCCAGTCAAACAATGGTAACAACAGGAAAATAAAGAACACTCCCTTCCCATGTCCTCTTAAGGAGGTGTTAACTTCAAAGTCTGGCTGCATTTAGTTCCTAAACGCAGGAGTTAATTACTTTCAATGGCAGGAGTGGACACCTAAAGCACTCTTCAAAATACTGTTTTCTGCTCTTTCCATTTGAATGCTCTGGCTTTGAGCATCCAGAGCAACACCCCTGGGCAGATGGGTTCCTGCCCCACCCACTCCTCTGCCCATTTACTTAAGTGCTACCTGTGCCAACTCAAGGTGTTACTTAGGGGTGAAAGATGATGGATGTTTCTAATCGGTGTTGTCATTAATGTAGTGATAGGGGTGCTCCAAACTCCTTGAGCTTATCTTTCTTCTCTTAGTCTTCAGATGCTATTGGTGGTTTCCAAAGCAGGAGATAAGTCCAGGTCTTTTGCGATGATTTTGGGTGTTGCATTTCAGGGTGTGTTGTGTTAAGGGGCATGGGGAGGTGACAGCACCTTCCTCCACCCCATGTAAGTGGAAGACACTGTCCCCTCTTCATGGCCATGCCCTGCAGGTGAGCTCCTGTGGTACAGTGTGCTGCAAAATGTCCAATAAATGCAGCTGCCGGGGTGTGTTTGTAGGACAACAGTGCTGTGGTTAATTCTCACATTGTTTTCTCCCCTTTTACACTGGGCTGTTTTCCCGAGGTCCTACTAGACAGCCAGTTCTCTGTGGTAGGAAAGGAACGATTTCACTTGCTTATTTTTCACAAGCTCCCCTCCTCCCCACTCACTTGGGAAAGCTTGTGAGTTTGCCTGGGCTGCTGTTAGGGTGTCGTGGGCAGCTGGATCCTCAGATTGTTTGGTTTTGATTTCAAGAGGAGGGTGAACTTCTCCCTCTTCAGATTGATCTGTTTGCCTTTGAGCAAAGTTCCGATAGCTTGATCTTCACATCTGCCCCGCATGTGGGGTTATGGACACACACAGAAACGATTGCAGGGCAAGGGCAGGAGTGAATGCAGAGGCACTGCGAGGGTCCTGGTGCATTCCCTACCGTGAACTCCTCCATGTGCAAGCTACTTGTGGTGCAAGGATGAAGTTCTGGGTGTTGCAGTGAGGACTAGGCTCTACGGTTGCAGTGCTTCAACCTGTCACAGGCTTGCACCCTTTTTTACACTCAGTCTGTAGCTGAGACCAGGTTACGTGGATCCTCATCTTGGACTGTAGGTAGGCTGGGAAAGCCTCCAGCTTACTCGGTAGCTTTGTTCCAGCAAACCAGGCTTTCCTGTGTGTGATTTGCCCAGTGGCTGCAAGGGGCATTATAGATTCCAATTGCTTCACAGCTTCCTTGGGACAGGGTGGATGGAGGAGGGAACATGCAGGGCGTGCTGTCTCTGTCAGAGTAATCCTGTTTAAATCACTACAGCCCCGTGTGTGCTGGTGAGGCTGTGCTGGGGTGGCCACAGAGCAGTGTGAGCTGCTGGTGGAGGAAGCTGTGCTTGTGTGTGCCCAGATTGCTTTGTCCCTCAGAAGTCAGGACACGGAACGTGCTGGCAAAGCTGGTGATGTGCCTTCCTGTTCTCTTGGATGCTCTTCATGGTTTCCTCTATGCCTTGCCTTTTTTTCATTATTTTATTTTTTTTAGCCCCCTTGTTAAAGGGCAGAAAGACTCCCTTGATCATCTGATGTGCTTGACTGTAAAACACGATCCTTCAACGTGGCTGCCTTCACTGACAGCGCGTGCCGCTCAGTGTTTGTGACAGTGCCTTGGAACGCTCACGGGTGACATACCTGATCTAGCAAGGTAGAGCTGATTTAGTCGAGCATGTGGTTGGAGATGCGGAGGGTAGCTCAGCATGGGAGACTGGAAGGAGTGATGCTGTTACTTGGGGACATTGTCCTTGTCTAGATTAGAATCGAACCTCTGCCTTGGTGTGGCATTGCTAGATGTCCTCATCTTTTTGAGGTAAAACTGGTCCTCACAGTGGGTTGGTTGTGTGTGGTTGGTTGGTGGTTGTTTTTTGGTCCTTCAGATGAAGAGACTGGGTGTATCTTGGCTTTACTTTGATAGAAATCAGCATCTTCTCACTGATTTAGTCCTCCTTTTGAAGACTGATAGATGAAGCTTTTCATACTGGAATAACTGTCAATGCTTTGCAGAATTCCATTGTGTTTGGGCAGTTTGAGCCTTCCCGGCCAGGCTGGCTGTCACCAACACGGGGCTCTGTATGGCAGGTTTTGTGGTGGGAAGCTCAGTAGTTTGCTCATCATTAGCTAATCAGCAAACCATCAAGGTCTCCAGTTCGGCACAGTAGCAAAGACCACGTAGGTGGAGGAGAGAAAAGTGCCATGTTTCCCTCTTCTGTTTTGCCCCCAAGTTTCTGCCTGTGCCACTGCTTTGTTCCTTCTCTTGGTTGCACCAGTATCTGCTCATCTGAAGAAGCAGAAGAGCAGCATGGAAAATAGAGCAAGGCAGCGTGGGCCAGCCAGGAGTGGCATTTGCTGGAATGGTGAACTGGGTCAGAAGAAATAGCGAGCTGTGAATTCAGCAATTTTCATCCTTTACATCAGGAGAGGTTAAAAAAAAAAAAAGCTTTGATTTCCCATCCCCCTTGTTGGGAAGGGGTTAGATCTCGGGCTGTGGCTTATGGTCTTGTGGGGCCTGAGCTGTAGGGTGAAAGCTGATTTAATTCTCCTTCAAATCTTTGCTTTTTCCAGTTGTCAGGATGAGTACAGTGCACTCCATGCAGCAATGAGTTCTTCACAGCATTGAATTTTTAGTCTTTGCTGTGTTTCTGGGACAATCCCTTAACTGAACCATTGTGTCCTGCAGATAGAAACAGAAAAATCAGACTGGGAGGGGGGGCTGTCCATCTTTGATTATTTTTTAATTTCCCCTAGCACTTAATTTTAGGGACAATTGTCAGCTTATGTGTTACATTTATAGGAACAAAGAACTGGTACCGTAGCATTGTGCAGACACTTCTGTTTGCAGTGACAGCCTCTCTAGCAAGGAAAATGTGTCGGAAAGTGCCTGTCGTAACAAGTTATCACGGAAGGACTCCTTTTCCCTCCAAGGTTATGGACCAGTCCTGCTATAAAGTTTATTGACCTATGAGGAATCTCAGCACAATTCACCAGAGCGTGCCTTAGTCTGTTCCTAACATCAAAGCCTTCCTCCACTGACCCTTTGTTTTGGTGATAGTCCCCAGAAAAAGTGGTTCCTCTCCCTGGAGCTCATTAGGTGGATGTGACTGGGGCTGTCTGCCCCAAGCAGTTCCTCAGCAAACCACAGGCTGGCTAATTGTAAAGAAAAAAAAAAATCAATCCTGGAAAAAAGTGAGGTTGGAAGGGGTGCAGGGGGTGACCTAGTTCTGCCCCTGGCTTTGACACCAGGTTGTGCAATGGTTCGCTGATGGCATTTTCTCCAGCTGGGTAGGAGTCTGCTGGGAAGGAAGCATGCTGCTTCCCTGGCCACGTGTCCTATTTGGGGACGTGGTGGCCCCTGTCTGTTGGTCAGGTCTTAGCCACCTTCTGCTTTGGAAAGCGACAGCACTAGGGTTGGGTCAGTATGGAGAGAGGTGGACTCTGACTCGTGGTGAGACCTTTTTTTTTTCCCATGCAGGGGTGAGCAATTGTAAGAGTCCCTGCTCATACTCACCCTGGAAGCTTTATCCATGGAAAGCAGGCTCAAGAAAAGAGCTCCTTGAGCCCAAGGAAGGAGGGCTGAAAGCAGGCCTGGGGGCCTCTTACATGGCCAGCTCCTGGGGGCTGCCTTTTCTTCTGCCCTGCATCTCTGTGCTCGCTGCTGTGGTTGGCTGGAGCCAGGCCTTGGGCAGTGGTGGCTCCGCTGAGCTGCCCGTCTAGCGAGCCGGTCGCTGAGGTCTGTCCAACCACCGTGCTGGTGGTGATGGCACTTGTCACAGCACCCTGCAGCAGTCGTGGGTGACCATAGCCTGTAACCAGCCCAGATCTGGGAGAACTCACTAATGTGTTACCAGGAAAAGCAGAATAAATTGTGAAATTCCATCTGAAAATTGACAGAAAGCCATGGGGTTTGTATCTTTTGTGGCTTTGTTTGTTAGTTTGCTTTTTATTTGGTTTGGTTGGTTTCCATCCCCCCTAGTTTTGTGTTGCAGTTAGCCCAAGACTTTTGGTTTTGTGTTCTGTGAAGCTGTTTCAGTTGGTAAAGGTGCTTAACCTGTGTTATCCCACATCCAACTGCTGCTGGCTGGGTGGAGAGGAGGACCTTGCTCTTGTTCTTCTGGTGGTGAATGATATTCAGTAATGGTCGATATTGTGTCCACTTTGCCAGTGGTCTTTGTAGCTTTGTCAGGCTGAGCATCTGCCAGCCAACCTGTCCTGGTGTTTGGGATTTATGGGACACTTCCCTCTCTCCTACCTCCTTCTGAAGAAATAGAAGAAGAACAAAGTCTAAAAAGGTTGGGGAATTTGGGATTTGGTTTGTTAGTTTTGTGCTTGGTTTTTTTGTTTTTTTTTTTTTAAGAATTCTGACAATTTAGAAGGTTTTTTGGGTGTGTTTTTGATAGTATCTCACTGTATATTATTGTCAGGTACATCTTAATACAAGCAGATCACATTGTGGTGTCAAGTGAAGTTGTGACCAAATAAGAGTGCAAAAGAAAGCAGGGTCCTTTGCATGGAGATAGACCCATGGGCAGCACTTCAGCCTCTGCTGTCTCTTTGATGCTCAGACATTGCTCTAATGTGGAGGGACCAACTGGAGAGTAGTTTTCTATCCCCTGCCTTTGGGAAAGCTGTTAAAATAGGAAATGTTCTTTACCCGTTAGGGAACGATGCATCTAACTGCATCTAACTTCACTGAATGGAAAACTAGCTCCACTGGAGGTAATTTTAGTAGCTGGTTCATTTTACTTCTGGGGAATCTGCATCAGGCAGATGGTAGGAGTTAGTCCCTTGCCAGGTTGCTTATATCCCAGGGCTGTTTAGAGGCTGGGTACTATTCCCAGAGCATTTAGGGTTCCCCCGATGAAAGTGCAAAGTCTTGCTGCTGTTATTGTGGCGCAGAAATAACAGAACTCGTAAAATTTTGTCAGGGCCTTCCTTACAAAAGGCTTAATTGTGCAGAGAGGACTGGCCATATTTATTTGCATGCAATTTCCTGCCCTGGGGAGCTTGAGACTCTGGCGGACAAAGGACAAATGAAGGGTTGGAGAAGGGACGTGAACATGCAAGCGATTGATGGAGGTGACACTTGGCACACATTGTGCTGAGGCCGTGACTTTTGTAGGGGTTTTTCTTCTTCCTTTCCCATGCCTGTTAGTTTACTTATTGCCCTGTTTGGTGCTTTACTGCACATACCGTGTGGCTGCTTGATCCTTTGCTATTCTCTATTCCTAGCCCTTACCAAGGTCCTGTCACCCTCCTCTCTGGCAGAAGGGAGAGGAAGGATTTTTCTTGCTGTGTTCCTACTAAATGCTGTGCTTTTTTTAATAATTTCGGCTCAAACTTGGGCACAGGGTACAGTTAGTGTCTTGATAAATATTCTAGCTTACAATATTCCCAACTTGATAGCAGCTAAATATAGTTGTCTTGAATAGATCTCAAAAGATGGGACCATTTGGGGGACACTTTAAAGTGAAGAGCCTTCTGTTTCTTAATGTGAATGGAAAGAGCATTTGGCTTTGCTGTTATTTCTCAGGTAAACAAAAGCATGTGCTCTTTCAGCAAGCATCGGGGAGTGTTTGTTTTCCTTCAGCCCACAAGGGTGTTGTAGAGGTAAATTGGGGAAAGAACTGTAAGCCAGGCTGGCAGCCTGGTGTCTCAAGCATCACACCTTGCTCTCGGATGATAGGTTGGCAGCGGTTTTGTGGTGGTGTTAGCAGGGTAATCTGTGCGTGGTGTGCTCCAGCTGATGCATGCTGTGAACCATCAGAAACTCGCTTCGTCCAGCAGGTCTCATTTCACACATGCTAAGCGTCAACTTGTAGAAATCAGCTCTCCAGGCTGCTTGTTGAGACTGATGTGTGAAGCAGCGCTGGAGTCGGAGTATTAAAGCCCGAAGTTAGAATTGTGATTTGTAGGGATGGAGAGTGGTGATGACATTTCTGATGTTCAGTTTGGCCATCTGACCCTGGAGACCGTATCACCTATCACCTCTCTGCCTGTCTTTTATGGCTGGATCATTCACATCACATTCGGGCAATCCTATGGGCTGAGTTGGGGCTGGCTGGGGTGGGCTTTGTCTGAAAGCCTCAGCACAACTGCAGCAGTGTCGTGCCACAGTTGGAAAATTCAGCTCTGTTTGGAGTTGTATTTAATGGCAGCATCAATCTGCATGATAATAACGATCTTCTTCTTTTGCCTCCACAGAAATGGAATCGGTTTGGAATTTGCAGAAGCAAGGTAAGAATACTGAAAAGAATAAATAAACCAAATTGCTCTGTCCTGCTCTATCTGTTGGGATGGGTGACAAAAGTGGATTGTCTTGGTGTTCAGAGATGCCTGAGTTTAGTTCTTCAATTCTGCTGTTTGTAATCTGGGTTTATCTGTGTTTTGGATCACTAAAAGTCAGGACAGTAAGCTTCGTCATAACGCTGGGGTGTTCAGAGAGAAGCAGAGTCTCTAACAGAGCAATAAAACCAATATTAGATTTAGTGACTCTTCCCTTTGTGCATACAAAATTGCTTTCTGCTTTTAGTGTTGGGTGTCACACCCAATAATAGGTTTTAAATTCTGTTGCATCCCTACAATCCACCCTTGAAGACATTCTGTGTTACCTGGTGGGAAGAGCAGTTCACGGAGCGTCACGTGCTGCTGCCCAGAGGTGGACTGAGGCTCAGCCGGGGCTCCCGGGGAGCATCTGCAGCAGGAGGTGTTGCTGGGGGTCCTGTGGCACAGTTAACAGCTGAGTACCTTGCAGAGGTCTCAGCCACAGGTCTTGAAAGTAGCTCGTCGAAAACTTAGGATTTTCTTTCTTTCCAGATCCCAAAAGGATAATCACTTACGATGAAGCCATGGATCGCCCGGATCAATGAAGGTAGCAAGACAAGACTGCCTGTTATAACCTTTCTGCAGCATTTGTGCTGTTCGTGGGGGACAAAAGGCTATTATGCTCCTTCTAAATCTTCAGTGCAGCAGAGGAACCATAACTAGAATCACAGGATAATATATACAAATATATATATAGTTATTTAAAAATGGCAACTGAAAGTAATTAGACTTCTTAAGGAATCTGAAAATTTATTTCAACGAGACTACACACGTGATTATTTAATCTCCGGTACTGAATAGATTTTTTTCTTTTTTGTTTTGTTTTTGTTTAAAGAGTGAATGCAAGTGATTAACAAATACAGACTCGATTTACAAGCCCGGTTCTAAAATTCCTGCTGTCGTCTACATGGGCAACAGCAACCCACTGGAGAGGCATTTCCACTTGACAAGGTTTCTGTTTCTTGTTCTGACTGTAGTGACACACTAATCACAGGGAAATCAGGATGATTCACCATCCTTCATCTCCCCTTTCCCTTCCACCACCTCTTTTTGTTGGTTTTGGGGGTTGTTTTTTGGTTTGGTTTGTTTTTTTTCTGTTTGGTTTTCCACTGAATGATGGAGAAAACACCTTGAAGTTTGCAGAGGTTTGGGGTTTTTTTTCTTTTTTTTTTTCCTTTTCCCAGAGAGTCCTAATCAGCATGTTTTGCCAGGAGTAAAGCAGCAATCCTATGCTGGGGATATTGTCTTAAAGCATCATTCTTGGGGAAAGGTGATGATAACTGCAGTTCTAGGATGCATGGTGAATTCACACAGTTGACCTGGCTCCAGTTACACCTTGGACTGTTGAAACTGAAGAGTTACTTCATTTCATAAGACAACATGCAAAACCAAGCAATCTGTTTAGGCATTTAAGGGGGGGGGGGGGGAATCCACCAAAAAAAAAACAAAAAAAATCGCTCTTCCTACAGTTTAATGCCATTGTATTACTGGGAGAAAAAAAGTATCTTCTGCTTTCAGCTGTAGGTGCTTCATATTTGCTCTGTCTGTCTCCTAACACTAAATGTGCCAGACTGGTTTCCCATTTTCATTGGAAAACTGAAGAGGAATTGAGTTCTGTTAACTTTCAACCTTCTTGAATGATTTTTTTTCTCAAAAAAAAAAAAAAAAAAGAAAAAGGAAAAAAAAAGGAAAAAAGGAAAGAAAAAAAAAAAAAGGGAATTTGAATCCTTTTCAATTTGTCCATACAATGCCAATGGCTGGGCTTCCTGCACCTGCCCGTTGGAAATGCTCTTTTATATTTTAATGCAGTCTGTGTATTTCTGGGCTCTGCTTCTAATTATCTCCTAATAAAAATATATTTTATTACAAAAAAATGGAGGACTTAGGAATGAAAGTAATAATTTAAAAATAATTTTAAAAATACAAAAAAAAAAAGGAAAAAAAAAACAAAACAAAACAAAAATGAATCCCAAGGCAAGGAAAAGCTCCCTGGCAGTGGTAGAGAAGGCTGAGCAGAGCGCAGCCCCCGCTGCGTGACCTGCTCTGTCCCAGCACAGCTCCTGTAGCGCAGCCGCATCATCTTGGGGTTGGGTAGTTCAGGGGTTCTGTTTGGGTTGTTTTGCTTTATTTTGTTTTTTAAAGGTGGAAAGTTCACAGGGTCCAGTACAAAAGCAAGCAATGAATGAAGTGAAAATGGGGTTTCTGACCCACGCAAGCTCCACACTCACCCAGTGCTTATTGTGGGTGTTTGGGGCTGAATCCCGGTGCGTGGATGCGTGGGTATCAAGGTCAGCAGCAGCTGGTGTCTCCTAAAATTAGACTGGACCCTATGGGGCATTACAGGAAGCAGATAAGCCCAAAGCTTTTGCCTACCCCTTGTGCTTAGATTTACCCACTTTTTTCCTTTTTCTTTCTTTTTTCTTTTTTTTGGTTAATTAGGAGTATGTAGCATGTGTTTGGTTTGGGTTTTTTGTTCGTTTCTTTCTTTTATGTTTGTTTAAATTGTTTTTATTCTTTTAATAAGACTGTTCCTGAATGAGACACTTTGGTTCAGGGTGGGACAAAGAAACTGAATTCTGTACCTTTTGTAAGATCTCTAGCTTTCTGCCACGTTTAGTTTTAAAAGTTTTAACTATGGATTGCCTACTCCATTTTATGTGTAAAATACTATATAGCACACTCCTGGAGTGTGAAACTATATAGTAACCATGTATTGTATCAGTCCAGGTTCAGCACTGTGTGGTTGGCCAGTCTCAAATTGTTTGTTTCACCTATAAACTGTACCACCTTGGCAGGTGTGTGTAACTTTCAGATGTATAACATGTTTACAGATGTGCCCGACATCTAGTCCTCCGATGGTCCCTATTTTTTAATTCTGTTGTCTCCCAACTGCTTGCCAAAAGTTGGAATCGACCTCCAGCTCTGCTGCAGAGATGCTGAGGTGTTCCTGAGCTTTAAAGTGTTGAACAAACTGGATGGTGGGACTGGGGAAAGGTCAGGTGGAACAAATGTTGTGTTTTTTTAATTATTTTCAGAAAGTTGAAGGCTAATAGCAAAGTTTCCAGTTTGTTTTACTGGCTTTAAGGCTCTGCTGTGTATTTATTTGCCTTGTGTAGTCACTTGTCGCCTTAAGGGCTGGGTTCCATTAAAGAAAAAGAAACAAAAAGGAAAAAAAAAAAAGGAAAAGAAAAAAAAAAAAAAAAAAAGGAAAAAGACAAAGAAAAAAGACAAAAAAAAGCCCTGTTTTGCTTCCCTGGGATCGGTGCTGTCTTGGTCCCCACCACCCCCCCCCCAGCTCAGCTCTCGGGGCTGGCGCGATGCTGAAGCGGAACAGCACTAACCCCAGGCTGACCCTGACCCTGCGCCTTCAGAGCGAGCCCAGTCTTGCTGAGGCTTTGAGGACGCTCATCCTGGCCTAGTCCATCGTCTCGGCCTAGCGCGGTGTATCTGCTAAAGACAGAAAGAAGTGCTAAAAAAACACAGTTCAAGCGATGGGTTGGGTTGTTTTTTTTCCCCTGGTGTTTGTCCCTACTGCTTTGCCTCGCTGCACATGGCCCCTCGTTGGCGGGACCCCCTCCACAAACACCCTCTGC